>CAJUYG010002614.1:0-29483 GCA_910591675.1 Galerucella calmariensis | reverse complement strand
AACTATTTCATTTTTTATTACTCCGCCGTTATTTCTACCAACTATTATGTACAATATTATTTTCCAATAGTTTTAAAACATACAAAATCTCAGTAGTGTGCAAAATAAGGGGATCACGACTGATCCAACTTTTCAAAGCGTTATATCTCCAAAATGGTGGCTTTTGGGAAAAAATTATTGAAACATTTTTTGTAGATAATTTTGTGATCTACAATTTTGTACTGGAGTAATTTTGCGAAAAAACTCACCGTTTCGCTAAAAATCGCAAATTACTAATTTTTTTGACCTTTGACCCCGTGCCAAATTTTTAGCACACCTCGGATCGATGAGGACTTTTGAGGTTTTCTTTATAATGATATTTAGTACAACTATGCCAATTTTCAGCTGGTTGGGAATTTATGTAACCTTCCCCCTCATTTTAGGCTTAAATTGACCGGATTATAAGTGACACTTAGTGGATTTAAGTGACACTTAACGTTCAAGTGTAACCGGTTCGAATGGCCCATAATATATTTATATAATACATCAACAAAATATAAAATGATATTTGAAAAACAAGGGATTCAAGCGAATTTGCGAAAGGCGGAAAAATCATATGTAAAACATGGGAGTAAAATGCCTTTTCCTCCCTTGAATGATTACTGCTCTCCGCTACGCGTCGGGCAGTAAACTTCATCCTCGGGAGGAAAAGTAGCATTTCGCTCCCCTGTTTTACAAATAGCTTTTTTCTATTTATGTTCACTAAATAAAGATTTTTTTCGAGGCTAGGTCATTGAGGGTATAAAATAATGCCACCTATTAGCTCGACAAAAGTTGGTTTATTAATAATCATAAATATTTTCTATAATTAAAATTATGAACCAAGCAATAATTATTATCGCTTGGTCATCGAACTACAACTTCCTACCTGAAATAATTTTTTTTCTCTCAATAGTAGAATTTAAAACTGATTAGTATACGAAGGGGGAAGGGAGATATTTTCAATGGGACTAGCTTAAGCTTCCCAAAGATGAAATATTGGGTTTGGGAAGAAGTGGTATGTATGGAATTAGTTGTGTTAGGAAGTATGTTTGGCAGACTACGAGATTTATTGAAGTTGGTTTTAAAAAACGAATTTAACAAATTAAGTCAATAAACTTTCTAGACCTTACCATGTAAAATATGAGTAATGAACATAATTTTTCCATATTTGACAAACCGTCACATAAAGACATCACAGTTTATGATAGTTCAGTCCACACATTCAGCCTTCAATAGTGTAGAGGTTGTTTTTGAATATTGTCATTTTAACCATGTAAATTATTATTTTGTTGTTATGTGATCAAGTAGTAAATAATCAGATACAGTTGTCAATAGTTGTCAAAGAATAATAGTTTGAAAAAATAAGTAATTTCGTAGATTTTATCACAGATTTCAATATTCTGTACTTCTAGCAAGATAACATTTATATTTACAGGTGATATCTACAACAAATAGTATGATATACTTCAACAGTTTCATTGAAAACTGACAATTACAACAAATAACTTAATATCATAAAACAAAATATAGCATTTGATAATAATTGCGATCCAAATTCAATAGACAATATTATAAATAAAAGAATAAAAAAAAACTTACTCTAGAGCAAGTATGTCGTTCTAATAAAAACAAAAATAGTCAATTTGAAAAGTTGACATACTTTGGAATGCCATCCTCAAAAATTGAATCATTTTTATAAACTATGGACTTGAGTATTTGCTTTAAAGCCGATCACAATTCATCCAAATTCAGTAAAAACAACAAATCTAAATCTTTACGATTGAACAAATCAGGAGTTTATAAATTGAAATGCGGTCAACTGTGATGAAATTTATATAGGTAGAACTTTTAGGAATTCAACAACTAGAATAGGCATGACGACAGTATCAAAAAATCATCGATATAATGGTTTTGGGGGAAAGTTCATATTAAAAAATTCAAAATACTGCTTCAGTTTCAATTAAAAAAATTCGGATTATGGAGATTTCCAATAAAATGAAACATTAAAATACTGCAATCGGCCATTTTGACTGAAACACCAATCACAGCGCATGACGTCACGCTAGGTAAACTCCGCTGTCAGTCAATACACTCATTCTCTGTGTTTTGTTGTTGTTAATACTACTGATTACGCATTTGGATTGATCTTTTATTATTTCACGTGTGATTTATCGTCTCCACTCTTTTATAACAATGAAACCGAGCTTTGTTGAGGCAAATAGCTCAAATTTGCCCGGGATTTATGTAATGATGTTGGACGATTTCCTCGCAACAAATCAAGAATTTTGCTCGTCTGAGTTTAGAAACGTGAAAACTTCCTTTTGTAAGTAAATTTTGTATTTATCTTCACCCTAGATACAACCAACTTAGATAAAATCAAACTATTTTTGAGCTTATGCGAGTTTATTTAACTTTCATAGGTTGGCATATAAATTAATGAGGCATACATCCTGGTTTCATACGTACTTGTGATACTGACCCCATCACATGATACTGCATATAATTTTCCATATCATCTGGCAACTGTAAAAAGAAAAGTGAACGATTGAAATTGATAATAGGAATTATAGACAAGACCAAAACAAACATAACCTCAACAAATTAGTTATTCCATAGCCTCAATATTTCAACTATTTCACGTCAAACAAAGGTTTTATGTTTGAGAAATATGAATATAATATGATAACATACTCACATCAAAGAGGTCTTCACAGAAATGAAGTGGCGAATTCGTGACTACGTCGTTCGGGTTTCGCCTTGCCATTTTCAGCCACTTATCGCTTATTATTTTATTGTTTGGAACATGTACAAACACTTTGTTGGGTGTTCTTATTGATGTGTTTTTACACTGCGGTACTGCACACCACTTATAAACTTTGGAATTCATTTTCATGACACGAATTAATTTAATGTTTTGTTTACTTTCTTCGCTACGCATAGACACAATGACATGTTTACCTAGGCGTGACGTCAGAGATAACGCCATGACACCTGTGAACTGTTTTCGCGCACTTTTTAAAAAATATCAGTAAAATGGCTTCAAACTTCGTTAAACTTAAGTGTATTACCGAAATAAAGGTACCCATATGACGAAAGAGTATTTCAAAATCCATCGTCACGCCTATTTCAGAACACAAACGTAGCTATGACAACCAAAAATTAGATTTCAGCTATTGAAATCATTTATCAGCAATCCAACACACTTTTGATTCAAATTTTGCACATAGAATTCATTCTTTTGGAAGCTCTTGAGATGAGTGCAAACAAATATTCAGATAATCTTTCCTACGACCGAATAGATTTCAACAATTCTTGCTTATTAAATATTTTCACCTAGAAAGATTCCGGTGAGATTCTTGTGAATGAATTTCCAGGTGAACTTGGTCAATACTTCAGTTAATCCCATATTTAGCTAATTTTTTGCTTTATATAATTGAGCTCAGTTCAAATATAATGAAGATTCAAACAATACAATGTTTTATTTCATCGTCTCCATCAAGTAAAAGCCACATGTATTCAACATTAGACTCATCCAATCAAGGGAAAAACTTGGATAATGTAAACTTGTCAACAAATACATACCGCAGCAGAATTCTGAAAGCAATGAACAAATTCTCCCAACCCAGTCAAGATAACTTTCCAAAAAAGTTTCCATACTGAAGAATGTCCGAGCCAGTGAATCTGCGCTGGTAATATTTACAGAATAATGCAAAGTTTTGTATCCAATCAAATATTGAATACACTATCTCCCAGATCTCCATGATCAATTTAATCAATGAATTATGTTTATTGTTCCATATAACTTTTCAAAAGTATGCTTATGCAATAAAGACGATTCAAGAATAAATGAAATTCAAGAAATATATAAAAATGAATGAAAGTAATGAAGATGCGGCATCTTCTTAATCTACATCTGTCAACAAATTCATTCATAAACAATTAGTATTGAATCAGTAACAATTATTCACATTCCTTGTGATACGTGTCCCCAGAGGCATTTAATTATAATTCATTAGGAGACGTGATAAAACTTTGCTTAAGCAAACACTCTATCCCTTTGACATGTAATTTGAATAAGCATCGGCTACAGACCAAAAGGTTCCTTTGTATTGTACATCGTCAGTACATGAGAAATTCAATGCCTGTGTCATCGACACACAGGTGCAGATATTGACCACTTCAATAACTCCAGATATCAGATTTTCTCCAATAATCTGCAGTTGGGTCAAGTATTATTTCATTTTATTCAAAGGGAAAGGGTAAATGCAGTGTTATATAAGGATATCATCATAATTAATATGAATGTGTTTTTGCACGATCGGACTTTTGTTTCCAATTTACCAACATTGTTAACATGAAAGTAGGTTGTAAATACGACTCTAGTGTCGTGAGTAAGCTGAAGTTTGGCAAGTTTATCTGAAGCTATGCGCATCGGTAAGAGGCGAGGAAAAACATGGCGCATATCTGTCAAACGTACGAATGGCGTACGGTACCTATTTTACCAAGTAAAACTGAAAATACAAAGGTTACTGACAATTCCAAAGCCACTGAATAAATCAATATCAGTCAATTGACGAAGTGAGAGGGAAGATCACACGCACGCGCTTGCCAATAAGAAGTCAGCTGGTCGATACAAATCACCAATTAGGTAATTCAGAGGATGTGGTCATAATTTTTTTCGTACAACGCTGCCAGAGCTTGAAGAATCCCATAACAAATTTGGAAAGTGTTCATCTTTTGATATTCATAAATTGAGAAAATAATGTTAATAGAATAAATCCAAGGAAACAATCACATTATAAAATTAACGTTTAATCATATTTTAAATATTGTTAATAATAAAAAGACCCACTCATAATTATTATCACTACATAGTTAGCACTTCAGATTTTTCATGGTTAAGCGTGGCAATGTCGAATGTTTTCGACTGCATTACTTTCACGGTTTCAGATAAACTTGCCAAAGTATACTTACTGCCTTCTATAAGTGAAAACTGGGGGTTTTTGCAGAAACTTTATTCAAAATTTGAGAATAACTTAAGACCAAAAAGCAGAATAATAAAAGAAAACAAATCAATTTAACTTCAAATGAATACATTGAAATCAATATAACAGTTTGAAGCATAATAATTAAACATAAAAGGCATTGTACTTTGTTGGTGATGTACTTCTTGATCTATGTTTTTGGAAACCAACGTAGCTTCACTTGGAGTACTTGGAGCGGTAGTAGCAGCTGACGTTGTAGCTATCATTTTTTCGATATTCATATGGACATCGTTATTATGTGAGATTTGATAAGCAAATTGCATTTTATTTCGTATTTAGAACCAATATCTTCGATAACAATGTTGGTAGATGGAAAAAAACCGATCGTGCAAGAAATAGCGTGAGATATACAGGAGGGATGTTTCCTTACAGCTTTCGGGTTTGGTAACTCAAGCTGCTGAGCTTTACCTACGTTCTTCATATCTCAATATACTATTTTAATTCCATTTATTTTCTTGGGTTAGTGAGTCTGATAGCAAATGGAACTCGGGACTCGGACACTATTATTGAAAAAATATTCTTTAGTGCCCCATTGGACGAAATTTAGGGGCTAGCTGGGGCCCTCAAGACGGCAAAGTAAATATTTAGTATTATGATGTTCCGCCGCGCTTGGGCGGCTTTGAGGAAGCCAGATGGTGAATATACCGAAAATGAGGGGGGAAGAGTTCGACTCTTACTAGAAACTCATTTTCCAGAGAGTACCCCAAAAAGGGGAGATAATCCTCTCGAAGTTCACAATAGGCCGTCAAGAGAAAGTATTACAATGGCCAAACACATTTGTAGTAACGATAGGTTGAAATGGGCCATGAACACCTTTTCACCTTTCAAGGCACCATGAGCAGATGGAATTTTCCCACCATTGCTCCAGAAAGGACAGGACGAAATTCTACCGCATCTGATTAGAATTAGTCGAAGCAAGTTAGAACTGGGTTATATACCTGAAGCATAGAGAAGGGCAATAGTAACCTCCATTCCAAAAACTGGAATAAGGGACACAACAAACCCCAAATCCTTTAGACCAATTAGTCTAACATCTTTTGTACTCAAAACGATGGGAAATGCTATTGATAACCATATTAGAACGGAAATCCTAGAGAGACTACCTCTCCACCCATGTCAGCATGCTTACCGGGCAGGCAGATCTACGGAGACTGCACTGGTACAACTGACGGAGGATATCCGAGGTGCTCTAGACAACCAAGAAACTGTAGTATGTGCATTTTTGGACATAGAAGGAGCTTTTGACAATACTCCACATGAGGCAGTCAGAAGAGCATTGAACAGAAGAGGTGTAGACAGCACAACATCCAAATGGATGTCGGAAGTGCTCACCACAAGAATAGCAGAGACGAGGGCGAGCAAAGACATTGTCTCCATCTGCACTACCAGAGGATGCCCACAGGGAGGGGTAGCATCCCCATTAATGTGGAGTCTGACGGTTGACGAACTCCTGTGTGGTTTAACGGATCTCGGAATATCCTGTCAAGGATATGCCGACGATATTGTCATAACAGCCAGGGGAAAATTGTGATATTGTACAAAAGGGTCTGAACTATACAAATAGCTGGTGTAGGCAAGTGGGACTTAGCATCAACCCCACTGAAACCATCCTGATAGCCTTCACTAAGAAAACTCAACATCAAAACCATAAAACTTGATGGGAACGAGATTGAATGAAGACAAGGAGTCAAGTATCTAGGTTTAACTCTAGACAGTAAACTCCTGTGGAACAAAAACGACAAGGAGATTACATACAAGGCAAAAATGGCTATAATGGTGTGCAGGAATCTGGCGGGAAGAAACTGGGGCTGTAACCCAAAAATTCTAAACTGGATGTACACTGCCATAGTGAGACCAATCATCACTTATGGAGCCATTGCGTGGAGTAGTAGAACTAGCCTATTGACGACGGGGGAAAACCTCTCCAAAATTCAAAGACTCTCACCATCACCCCTTTACATATGGTGGTGGAAAGTGTTGCAGAAATAACAAGATACAGACTAAGTAGAGAGGAATCATTAAAAAAACCACCTCCTCACTTCTTGGAAATCAGACAACCTGGGACGTGCCACAAGACGGTATGATGAAAAAGTATAACTTTTCAGAGACATTCGTTACGGAAATGAGCAACAAGAAGGAATGGGATCCAAATACCCTCACCAGACTTGGAAAGAATGTCATTCAATGGTACACAGACGGCTCAAAAGCAATAGAAGGAACTGGGATAGGAGTGTTTGGTCCAGGAACCAAACACTCTGAAAGCTTGGGAAAAAAAGAAGTATCTTTCAAGCGGAAATCCACGCCATAAGAAAGTGCGCCCAGTTCAATATTGATAAAGGATACAGAAGACAAAGGATTATCATAATGTCGGATAGTCAAGCAGCCATTAAGGCACTGAGCTCTTGTGTAATCAGTTCCAAAATGGTGTGGGAATGCCTAGACAAACTCAATGAACTAGGCGAGAACAACATAGTCACCTTACTATGGATTCCAGGACACACTAGAATAGAAGGAAATGAAATAGCAGATGAACTAGCAAAGAGGGGGACTGAAATACCTTTCTGGGGGCCTGAACCCTTTTGCGGAATCAGCCCAAATGTGATATTGGAAGAAATAAGTAAAGCCAAGAAAAAGAGAAGATCTGACCATTGGGAAGATCTAGTAGTGACTACAACCTGTTGAGATCAAAAGAATGCATAAGTCAAAGTAAAACTGCGCTAAGAGTGTTAACAGGGATCCTAACGGGACATTGTCGCCTGAATGGGCACCTGAAAAAGCTCAAAATAGTGGAGGAAGAAGAATGCAGATTATGTGGAATGGAAGAAGAAACCTCCATCCACATACTTTCCAACTGCACAGCACTTCAGAATCCTAGAGCACAGCACCTAGGAGATTACTGGATAGAAGAGGAACATTTGCCTGAGTTGAAGCCTGCAGACAACCTGGAATTCCTCCGGGAAATAGGACTAAAGGAACTACTAGTTTCTGAGACTCTCCTCAGAAACTGAGTAGAAGTAAGGGAGCACAATAGATCTTTTAGGTCTCAGTGAATGTCATCCCAAAACACACACACACACTTCCGCCTCAAGGCGGAACTCCAATTGAAATATGATACTTCGAAAGACTACAGTATACTTGAATCGAAAATTTGGAAACTATCTGCAAATATCGGACGTGTGTTAATGTATTTGTCCTGTTAAGCTGTAGGAATAGTAGGTAATATAAGCGCATTCCAATTCTCAAAAATTTCAACAAAAACGGAAATTATTAGGAATTTTGATATTATCCCGAGTAGAGTGAATATTTTGGATACAGGATTTTATTCTTAGAATCGATATTTACATATATCCTGTGGGTGGTTTTCGTTGTAATTTCTTGCTCACTAGGATTTTTGATCAATAAAATGAGTTACTTTTTGAAAATGCTCTAATATTTTAGCTATACATTATTTTGTTGCGTACTGAAAAATAATAGAATTATTTCATCACAATTGGGGTGAATTAGTAAACAATTCTCTTACATAATAGATTCCAGTAGAGCTTTCTATACAATTCCGTGATTATTCAAATTAATGAGTCTATTGATTCGTTCGTTACTATACGGTATTTCCTCTGCTTCCTCACAAAGACTTTTAATCTAGATTATCTTCGCAGTCTTGAGAAAAATTCAAAGGGTGCTGATTAATTTACAAAATGTATAATTTCCAGAAGATCACAACGTAATGTTTAGATAAAACAGGCAGAAAGATAAACAATTGCACACCTATTCAACAGTGGTTATTGAGTTTATTGAAGGTTTGAATAGCAAGCTAGGCCTTCATTAGCTTAAAATTTGTTTTCCTTGAAAATTTTCAGTGAAAACACCTAATTATTGTGAATTATAATGGAACTGGATTAAATTTTCAACTAAATGGCGCAAACCGCATGTTGATAGCTATTGTCGAAGTCAAAATATAAATAAAAACGCATAAACATAAGTAAGTATAGTATTGACTCACTCTATATTATAACTTAGAATTAAATATGTAAAAGAAAGATCATACATAAATTTCGATCATTAAGACTCAATGTCCAATTAAATGCTGCTCCAATCTCGGGTTACTGCAATTGTTAAATATGCTAGAAGAACAACCGCATATCATGTCAAACATTTCGTGGACAAACGAGGCTACGCTTAATAGTGCGGGTGCATGCAGTCATAATTATAATTATTGATCTGAAGAAAATCCGCACTGGGTAGAAGAAGTGCAGCTTCAAGGTAGATGGGGTCCTAATGTTTGGTGTGGTATAGTTGACGGAAAGATCGCAGGTTCATATTTCTTGGAACTTCAAATGGCGATACATATTTGGATTTTCTGGATAATTGGTTGTCTGTTTTATTGAAAAATATTTCCTTACAAACATGAGGTATATTACAGCATGGCGGGTGTCCTGCGCACTTTTCCAGACGAGCTAGAAATTATTTGGATGTGAGCTATCCAAATGGGTGGATTGGAAGGGTAAGTATATTTTCAGGGCCAGCTAGATCTACAGACTTGACATGTCTGGACTTTTATCTGTGGGAAAGATTTAAGGATTTAGCCTACCAAACTCACCAACCACGCGACACGACATGCAACTGCGCATTAGAAACGCCATAAATAGTATATATCAACAGCTGAAATTTAAGCAACAGATATGTCAAAGCGTGCTAGATTACATATTTGTGTGGAAAAAGATGAAAAACAATATGAACATTCAATTGGACATAAAGTTTTAATGACCAAGATATCTGTATGATCTTTCTTTCCCATATTTAATTTTAAGTTATAATTAAGTTATAAGTCCAAACAGCGGAAGTTATAATTTCACAAGTATTAAGGCTTGAGTTTAATGATTCTTTCTGGACAAACATCAATATTATGATACAGTCAGACATACAAATGCAAAAAAAGTATAAAAGATTAATATGTGAAGGTCCATGAAGAAGAAGGAGGAATAAAACATCTGAAATCAGCGTTGTAGCAGAATAGCGTCAAACAAAATAGCGCTAGGCTGAAACAGCAGCGGACTAAATAGCGCTGGACAAAAACAGCGTGGGAGAAAATACCGCTGTCTAAAATAGCACAGAACAAAAACAGCATCGGACAAAATAACGGTTTATAAAATAGCGCCGCTCGAAGTCTCATTCGTAAAAATAGACTATTACCGTCAAGTTGGGTGACTTGAGACTGCCCGGTGACTTGAGACAAAAGTTAGGTATTTTTGGGAAGGGTTGGCAACGCCGCAGATTGTACTGGAATTCAGTTTCCACGCGGTATTCATTCACGACAAGTCTATGCGAGTTGTTTTTATAGTTTTTGCTGGTTAATTATGAAGGTAAGTGCGGTTTTAGTATTTTATTGTAAGAATAGGGTTTGTGGGATTTATAGTGTGAGCCTTTTTATGGTTTAATATGCGTTAATTGTTCTTATATAAAAAAAATAATAATACACGGCGTCACAAATATATTTAATGGGCGATTTAAATCATAATAAACTGGATCTACCAATATTAATCAACTCTACAAAAATATGTGATCGTACTTACTATAATTAGTTGATTTAAAATAAAACAATGAACAAATGGAACCTAAAGTATGGCTGAGGTGTGTGGTGACGTGCGATCATGACATACCTGAAAATAAATTGTCGACCTGAGCATTCAAATTCCCTTTAGTTTAGTTAATGAATCAATTTAGTTTAAACAAAAATGCACTGTGTCTGTCACCCACAAGTGCTAAATGTGCTAAGTATGTCAAACACTCCCTCATAAAAGATTAAGACCAATGAAAAGGTAAAACAGGACGTATCACGTGGCTCAAACACTCCACTTCAGTGATACAGGTAATATCAAAGGATTAGGACGTATCACGTGGCTCAAGCACTCCACTTCAGTGATACAGGTAATATCAAAGGATTAGGACGTATCACGTGGCTCAAGCACTCCACTTCAGTGATACAGGTAATATCAAAGGATTAGGACGTATCACGTGGCTCAAGCACTCCACTTCAGTGATACAGGTAATATCAAAGGATTAGGACGTATCACGTGGCTCAAGCACTCCACTTCAGTGATACAGGTAATATCAAAGGATTAGGACGTATCACGTGGCTCAAGCACTCCACTTCAGTGATACAGGTAATATCAAAGGATTAGGACGTATCACGTGGCTCAAGCACTCCACTTCAGTGATACAGGTAATATCAAAGGATTAGGACGTATCACGTGGCTCAAGCACTCCACTTCAGTGATACAGGTAATATCAAAGGATTAGGACGTATCACGTGGCTCAAGCACTCCACTTCAGTGATACAGGTAATATCAAAGGATTAGGACGTATCACGTGGCTCAAGCACTCCACTTCAGTGATACAGGATACGTGAATCAACTGTACGGCTCAAGCACTCCGCCAGTCATATTATTCACAAAACACGCTACGCGGCTCAAGCACTCCGCAATAGCGCAAAACATGAGTTTGAGATTAACTACTTAAGCACTTCAATTATTTAACAGTATTGTGATTTATATTATCATTAATTTGAAGTTATGTATTAATCAGTTAGAAAATATAGTAGGAATAAATGTTATAATAAAACAAGTAAAATTGAATAGCTCTGTGAGAAGACTCACCTTATTCCCAAGATGACTAGAAACAATTGCACCGACCAGAACACAACCACGAACTCAGAATTTATAATTTAACTGGACTTAAACTATTAAACAAAACAGTTCTTTCCCGCGCGAGTGCGAAACTAAACTAACTAAAATGTTTCAACCCCCAATTTAGGTAACCTAACATTACCACCAAGGTTGCTTAGAACTATCTTCAAAATACGATATTCTCTCTTAACACACATGTTTTTCTTTATCCGTGACTGAAAGCACTTGAAGAGATGACCCCTTCATATTTCACTTGTTTGTTATGTTGACAAGTTTTCTTAATATATATTTCCTGTACAACACCAACTTAAAGAATAATTTGAGTTACGCAATTCGTTAACCCCTGTCAAGTGTAGAGACAACTGACCCATTTAATGGTTCCCAAAAAGGGATCGTTTTACAGTGACTTATATTTTTATTTATTAGGGTAATATAACCATTAACTGCGTTTGTGTTTCGTTCTGGTGGTCTTTTCGCATTATGGAATGCTAAATGTATCGTTTTTGTTTGAATTATCAAGTTTAAAATATACACTAAAAAAAAAAGGTTCTTACAATAGGTATGTTAGAAAACTTTATGTATGTAGTCCAAACTGACAAAATTTATGGGAATGGTCATATCTTACATTGATGTTAGTGTATATGGGGAGTATTTATTGCTATATACATTTTTGTTAACATAAACAGTTTTTTTTATTTATAGAAGAAAATAAGAAATGTGATTTATAGGGGCGAGATGAGACGTCAACATCAAAAGAATTTCTCGAAAAAATAAAAAAGTGTAGACTCCTCCAGTGACAGTAATGATTCCTTTTCCACGCAATTGTCATATGATAGCCCCGAAGATTTTAAAGAAGACGTGGATATGGTTGATCCTTCGGATTTAGAAGTTGATGACTTTAGTTTGGTGCAATTTTCATATGAGGCTCCCCATAAGCCAGTTATTTTGAAGAAATTCACTGGACAAATTATTGAACTGAAGCCGGATTTAGTTTTGTGTAAATTTATGCGCAAATCACCACAAGGAAAAAATATTTACGTATTTCCAGATATTGAGGACGGCACAGATATTAATAAAAATCAAATTCTGTCAAAGCTGGTTCCTGTGTTTGTTCTACGAGGAAGATTCACTTTTTCTATTGAACTCCAAAAATCTGGCACAATTGTTTGAAACATATTCTTTTTCGTTAAAATTAGTTTTTTATTTGTTTATTAAGAGTTATGTTTTATTTAGATTAGTTTCTACCAAAGTTTTTGAAGTTCCTACTCATTTTTTTAAGAATTAAAACTTTAGTTTTGTATTAAAAATGTAAAATGTTTAAAATAAATATATTTTTCCAAATAAGAGTTGTGTTTATGAAACAATATGTTCTATTACGTTTTTAAAAAGACTATTGATGTCTCAAGACCGCAAATTGACGGTCCGTCTGGTGTTTATAATGAAAACAAATTACTGTCTCAAGTCACCGCCCCTGTGAGGGTGACTTGAGACACCCAAAAGAACAGAACAAAAATATTTTCTGATAAATTTTAGCTAATTTTTATTATTCAATTTTGAAGAATGTATGTAGACTCAAAAATGTGTCCTTGTTTCATAATTTTAATTTGCTGGAATACAATTTCACAGTTCTTTGAATTTGGAAACTGTCTCAAGTCACCCAACTTGACGGTATAGTGCCAAAAAAGCATAATTATCAATAACATACTTTCCATAAATAATAGAAATAACAATAGTTTTCATAGGTCAATTCAACATAGCTTCCCGACCACCTGTAAGAGATCAAAGTGTAACTGTCTATTCCTAACAATATGAGAAAATCAGGAAACGGAAAATAAGTGAGAACGACAATCAATATTTTCCATCATAATTCAACACATATCGCTTCACGACCAACTGACACAGATCAAAACGTGGAAAACTAAAATATCATCAAAGGCAGATTCATGCAATGTTTATCATCATATTATAATTACATTTACACTAGAAAGAGTTGATGACTATATAGTTTCCCTTATTTTTTCAAAAGTTGATTTTCTGAAGATATTCCAACCGGCGGTTTTTGGTCGCTATTTTTGCTCTGCGTTAATTTTGTGCGGTGATGTTTTGTCCTACACTGTTTTTGTCCAGTGCTATTTTGTCCGCCGCTAATTTTACCCAGTACTATTTTGAGGCATACGTTCAACTATCATCACGCTTTTTTGCAGTGGGCTGACGGTCTATGTTCAAAGCACACAAAATGCTACTGAGAACCTAACACTCCATCTATTCGAAAATAAGTTAGGTCTTATCGCCCTGGGATCTTGCTCTATTAAACCAACATTCTAACATTTAACAACAGATGGGCCACTTTGACCTATGAGGTGCTACAAAAATGGATAATAAGGAATGCATTGATATACAAAATCAGTTAGTTTGTTCAGAATATTCCCAAATGGAATCCTATAAATGATTATAGTGGTAAAATATGGACTGGTATTGTACGTATTCTAGTATTCAAAAAATGATATAAGTACTCCATATTCATTGTCCTATCATGAAAGTTTCATGGATTGGGTAATATATCATCAATTCTGATGTAGACTTGTATTCTACAAACTTCCAAATTTGTTTTTCCTGTTGCTTCAAACACTTTTTATTCTGATAGGAAAGAAAAGCTTAATTTGCAAATGTAAATATTAAAATGTTCGTGCATACAAATCATTCGACGCTATCTTGAGTGGTGTTTCGTGTTCAAAAATTATTAGATTTCGAATTCCAACCAGGCAAGGTATTATTGAATGCAGTGGTGTAACTGAAGAATTATGTTTCGTGAATACTCTTTGTTGAATTATTTTTGTTCCCATTATCACAGACATTGTCAACTCCAGTAGTTCAATAATAAATATGAGAGTAAACCATTGAATTGAAAGAAATCATGAGATAACTGAATACCGTACTAAATATTTTTTGAATGTTTCTTGTGGTGTACCTTTATTGATAGCCATAGAGTACTTAGCGGCGAGGTCGTTTATCACAAGCTAGTGCCTCAGAATTTTTTCCGGTTTTTCAAAGTCGCCCCAACCAATAAGGTTATTAGCGATAAAAATTGTAGGTAGATGTATAAATTATATTCGGTGGTACAATATGGTCTCCTAAATATACCCATCAGCTCTTCGTCCATTTGCTCACGCAAATTGTTTGGTATCTTATCATATAATTGATAAGATCTTCCATCATGTTTCCACCAATTACGGATGTGAAGTCGTTTCCATATTCACTTTGACAAATCCAATTACATATTTTTTCGCCTACTTCATCGTAAAACCAAGTTCAGCAGCTGAAGGGCAGAAAATTCATAACGCCACGATTCTAGAATCATTTCGCCATCTCTCACTCTATAATTTTGACGCTCAACATCAATTTTCCGATTAAACGAAAAACAGTCGTGTGTTACACACCCAGGAAATGCTTCAGTAGCCCTTAACTATCAGCTACCCTCACTTGTGCTGATAACGCTTATCATCTGCCCTTGTAACACAATTGCAAGGTATGTGCTATTTTCATTGTATGTTGGTTTTTGTTACAGGTAATGTGGATATGCGTTAGATTCCTGTATCTTTGCTGACTTTCAATTTTCATTTGTTGGTGTCTATTCAAAATTAGCTCTGCCATTGTTTCACTTATGGTTCCGCTGTCTTTAGACCGTGCGTTTGTTGTGCTATTCCTCTCACCAAGCCAGTATAGTTCATGTCACTTGTCACTTTTTCCTTCTTAATTATTCCTTTTATTATTTTTGGCAAACTGGACCAGACTGGAACACAATTTTTTTCCTATTCCATCTTTGTGGTATAGTTCCAGCTACCGGTATTGAGGATAATTAAATATTTTTTCATTTTGTCTTCATCTGACTCTCAAGAAAAACATGAAAAACTAGACCATTAGACAATCAATAATATTATGAAGCTGGAGACTGCAAACATTTGTCAATATTTTGAAGTTTATTGACATCAGACTATATTTTTTATGCAAATCATGGTGAATAAAGAGATACTTTTTGTGATGGAATGGAAGATATAGCTTTATTGTTTATAAGATGAATATTTTCACAAGGATTCGGAAGAGAATTTCAAGAGAAAAATCGATATAAATAGAAATAAACTGAGACATACAACTAATTATGATCACAGATATTTTGTTAACTAATAATAGGAGTCGTAACATACAATTTGGGCGTGCTTAATGCTAAAGCCAGTCACTCACCGTGTGCAAGGTGCAAGTGCTCGTAGCTTTATATAGTAATAATACTATGGTCGATCAGCTTTCAACATACCAAGTTGGCGCTCAAACAAATATGAAGCTATAAAGTGAGGGACATTTATGGAAATATTTCAGTTCATCAATCAAATTCGTTTGTTTAAAATGGAAAAAATTTTGAATTTCGGAAAATTTCTTTTTTACAGCTGAACGGAATATTTTGAGGCGTTCTTGAAGTTCGAACTTCCGTTTGGAAAAGTTTTAACTGTCAAAATCGTAGTAGTAGAAAAAGGCAACCAGAATCTTTCTCTGAGATTACATGCAGTTACATCTGTCAACGTTTCAAGACCAGTAGGTACCAGAAACCGAGGATGGAACTTTTTGAGGGAACTGCTTTTGTTTGATAGAATTGCAGGCTATGGAGAGAATTTCAAATAATAACAATACTTAAACAATCACAAGTTCTTATTTATTCTTTGGAGTTTAACATGCAGTATACAATTGGTTGGTTGGAAGTGAGGTAAATGTAGGTTGATTAATCGATGAGTAAATTGTGAATATTTTAACAAATTAACAAATTCTCACTGTAATTTCAAACCTACATTAATAATTGAATTTTTAAATACAACCAACAGTAGCCAATAGACCACAATTAAAGTCTCATGAATATTCAATAGATTTTCATCGAGCGCTGCCTTCAAGAACACCTCCATGTTCATAATTCACTTAATAAATAAAATAAATAAAATAGAACAGGTAAAACTGACGAAACACTATCATTTCCCATTCCTGATCTGATATCACCGATGGTTAACATTTTTCTACGCTCCACCAGTCTTTAATCGTTTTCTGTTTACTTTTCCATTTTCGGACATGTATCTGACACGCATATTCGGCTTCCTCACGCATTTCACCAGTGCAGTACAAATAAACAATGCAAAAACTATGGAATTAAACTGCTAGCAGATAATCAAAATAGGAAAACTCTTCTATTCACAACCATATAATATGTAATGCTGTCATTACTAACGTCATTCAAAGTTAGAGAGTGCCAAATCACACACCTCCACTTCCCGCCCTGAATATTCACCCTCATCGATCACTTCCCGCCCTCGTCAATCACTTTCCGCCCTCTAAAATAATGTGAACGTTAATCTATTTCAGAGGAATATTTTTTATATTCAAAAATATAACACATCAATAAATATTATGATACCTATTTCTGAAGGGGTACAATCCATCAATTCTTCATCGGAGGACATTTTTCTTGAACTTAATATCCATCCGACATTATCTGACATTTATTTATATTGGCGACAGTAGTTGTCAAATGTAATATTTTAGGTGTGTTCAGAACGAAACAAAGATTTATTAATTTTGATCGGGATATGATGGTTGTGAATAAAATAGTATACAAATCCCGGTAGGAAGTTTCATTCAGGTCTCGAGATAATAGCTAACCTCAACGCTTCGCGTCTCGGTTAACTTACCAATCTCTCGACAGTAATGAAACTCTTCCCACCTCGGTGTGTAATGTACTATTTTCTCATACCCTGGTAGGTGAACATATATCCAGCATTTCCCACCAGCAGCAGCCTCCTCAACGCTGATGTTTTCGTGTGAAATTCGGACACTTGATTTTTCAACTCTACTTTATCCTGTTTTTGAAATAGAGAGAGCATCTCAGAAGACCTCAAGCACACCAATTGGAGTTACTAGAATCAGAGAGTGTTCAGACTTTTCAAACTAATTGAGAATTTGGACTTCTGAGGTGAGGGATATTCAAGGAATAATGCAAATCGCCGAAAAAGCCAAGGTCAAAATTATCGAAATTGACGCTAAAAGTGGTGGTGCGCCTGCTCGGAGTAGCTGGGCCAATCACAACGCTCCATACGTCACGCGGGGGTAAATCACTTGCGCCTGTGTTGGGCCAATCACAACGCTCCATACGTCACGCCAAATGTCAAACGTCACTCTGTCAATTGCCACTTCGTCAAACGTCACTCCAACAAACGTCACTCCATCAAACGTCACGTTTGACAGAGTGACGTTTGACGGAGTGGCAATTGACAGAGTGACGTTTGACGAAGTGGCAATTGACAGAGTGACGTTTGACTTGTGACGTTTGACATTTGGCGTGACGTATGGAGCGTTGTGATTGGCCCTGCACAGGGCTGAGCATGTGTAAGCTCAAGATGACGATAAAACTATTATTTCTTTGCTCTTCCAGCGTTTTGCCCATTATAATTCTTATGTTCTTTTTTTCTCGGGTTTTCTTCACGGCAATTAACATAAACGCGGAGTTGGTCCAGCGTTTACTTCACTTCATGTTAAGGATTTTGCGTGTGCAAAAAATGACTGATCCCTGTAGGGTTATATAGGTGTTGGGGGTGGTAGGTCTATTGCTTCGAAACTTTAGTGTAAGGCCATTGGAACTTAACCTGTTGCTAATACTATAATTGGGAATATATTGACATTATCTTGATGCCACATCACTCTTATTTCTTTCGCAAGATGCTAATACTCTATTATTTTCTATTATTTTTAAGTATATTTGTGAAACTTGGCATAGATATTTCGGTGTTTTTTGTTGGTTCAAGCACAGATTACCCTACAAGGGTAGGGTAATCTGTGGTTCAAGCATGATTGTGATATCTGGCCTGTTATGTGTTGTGGTTTTCTCTGTGATTATATCTCTGATTCAGTACAACTTCACTTCGTCGTTTCCCTAAACATTGACTGGTTTGTATGAGTAGTACCTATGGGGTGTATGTGGTGTATGGAGTTTATTAGTTGAGGGCAAGTATTGTGCAGCTTGTTGTTACATGTTCTACACACTCTACATGCATCTGTTTGTATATTTGGATCTTCAATTATAAATTTTCAGTAGTTTGATGTGTTGATTATCTGGTATTGAACTGCCATTATGAAGCACTCCGCTTCTCCATATAAACTACCTTGGGTGAACCATTCGTTGGATGCTGTTGTATCACTGTGTTAGTTGGTTTGCGTGTCTACCGTGCAATGCTTCAGCCTTCCACTGTGATTATAGCTTGTATGTGGTTGAAGCCATATTGTAGCGAAGTCAGTTGGCATAAATGTTCCATTGTTGAGTTGTTAAGGCGTATCTTCTGTTAAATTCAGTATACCTCCGTGTAATGAACTTGTCTTTGCTTTTATCTTGGAATATCCTCTGAGTGTGTGTATTTGTTTATAGCTTATGTTTTTGAGGTCGGTAAAGCCTCTTCCACCTTCTTTCCGTTTGAGTGTGAATCTCTTCATCACAGAGTGGATGTGATGTTTTTGTATTTCTCACTTGCTGTTTTTTTTATTCTGTTGAGCTCGCCTAGCTCAGTGCTCTTCCATTCAATTATACCCAATGAGTATGTTTGTACGCGTACTGCGTATGTATTAATTGTTTCCACTTTTTTCCTACCTTGCTCTGTTTTTCCCATTATCCTGTTTTTGTTTTCTTCTCAAGATTTTCTTCGGTATTCGCATATATATTTTGTGTCCATTTTCTGTTGGTATCCAAGGTAGGTATTTGTAAGTTTCGTTGATTTCCATGTTTCCAATAATGTTTGTGTTCTGTAATGAGTCGTCGTCTTGTTTTGCGTGGTTTTATTTAATGACACTGTTTTTTCCGCATAGATCTATACCAAATTTCATTTAAATATTATTATCATGTTCCATGTCGCCCCATGATGGTCAACTATGTTTTAAGCAGCATCAATTTAAAATTCGGCATGATTTACGAGGTCACCGATATATGGGAAGAGTAGCATCGTTTTTTTATCGATGTTTACACTCTTAGTCCCTCTGGCTATAAAAAAAGAATCAATGTCATACATAAACAAGGATTTAACGACACTTCTTACAAGACACCAGCTGTGACCTAAATGGATTGGGAAAATCCATCATTATCCTTGACACGAAATGTATTATTTTTATTCGTATTGTGAATAAGGCAGATTATTTTGAGAACTGTATATGGTTGAAGAAAAAGTGAGCTTTTAAGAAATTCAAGTAACATTTAGTACTTCCAAAAGAAGCATCAGCCTTTTAAATAATGATTCTTTTGAAAAAGAAGTTACCTGAAAATGTACTTAATGAGGACTTGGCAGAACTGAAATTGGGAAGAAAAAAATGGAGAATTCCACTGTTTTGTCTTATATTCTATTCAACAAGATATCATTATCAGTTGATCTGATTCTTGGGGCTAGAACTAAGGATAGAAGGTCGCACATAGTTTAAAAAATTCAGTAACAGCCTTTAGATTATCAGACCAATAATATGAACAAACAAATTATCCTGAATTAACTTCTTGAAATCATCCTTCATTGAAATTTCAACGTGATCGTTAATTAGCAGGTACTAAAAAACGAACTAGGAAATCAATACGACCTACGTTATATACGTTATATAACCAATTAAAATTTGCCGCTAAGCTTGAAACAAAGAATATGGTAGCATGGTCATGAATTTATTATAATGTCAGGTTATCATCCAGACTCTAATCCAATTAAACAAGTTTGGACTTCCTCAATTATTCAGCAGCAGAGAATGTTTATTTAATATATAGCTCTATGCAAAGAGTGAGTGGCTACCATACTCCAGAAAGTAGACATTTGTTGTGCCTACTTTATGTACCTCCTATTAAGTAGACATGAAATTATTTGGATAGCTAGAAAATATACTCTAGCCTGAGGCGTGAGCAGAAATTATTAATATATGATAAAATAGGATACAAGCATAAATTTTGCAATTGGTGGGGATTGACGCTCAATCAGGTCTCCTTGCATGCCTATTTTTTTCAAAAAAATATGAACTTTACTTAAAATAACTTAAAAAATGATAAAATTTGAAAGTCCTCCGAAACGCGTTTTACGTCATAAAGATGGCTGCTCCATGGAGTGACGTCATTTGTTTACGTTCTTATTCGTGTATCACGCTCTGAGTTCATGTGACCTTATTTGTTTCTAAAAGCTTTGAAAATGGATAAAGTCGAAAAAAAACTTTGTATTCCAAGTAGGTATTGCATTGTTTCATAGTGAAAATCAACATCTACCTATTAAAATTCCAGACAAAATATTTGTTACTTCACCTGGTGGCGCAAGTAAAAATACACTAAGAGAAGGGCATCATGGTTGCAAGCTATGCGTCGAAACAAAGACGATATTTCGACAAATACTACTACTTTTGTTTGTGAAGACCATTTTAATGTAAGTACCTACTTCTATGCTGGTAATTTTTATTCTTAAATTTTTTGAGGTTATGTACCTATATGTCTAGAGATCAACCATAAAAACATTATTTTCTCACGACCACACATCGAAATCGTACTTACGATCATGCCTTAACTCCTCTTATTTGCTCTGCATTAAAGCAGCTGTTTGACTTCATAAATTCAAGCAGCACTTTTGGCAGGTTATCAGTTTGTGCTTTTACAAACCTTCGCTAGCCATATCTTCAATCACAAAATATGAAAGAATCGTCAATGAGCACTGAATCAGTAAATAAAATATTTCCTTTAAAAGTTTTGAAATATCCCCGGATATATCGAATATTTATGTCCACTTTCCACTTTACTTTGACTTTAAGAAATAAAAAAGCACACATAAACACGTAATGGTCTCAAACAAACATATAAATGATATTCTTACGTCGTTGAAGCAATTAATAATTGATTAAAGTATAATATAAACATAAAAGTACACAGAATCTAATGCAATACCGGCCATATTGACAAAAGTAAACAAACAAGAGATATGATATCACACGTATCATCGGTAGCGTTCGGAAATCCTCGGGTGTTGGTCGAAAAGAGCATTGCAATTTGAATTTTATCTTAAAATTTGGAAGTGATTTTCAATGGAAACTGGTTCATTTCCTATTATTAGTAATTTTTAATATCAACTTCACTATTATAAATTAATATCTAAGCAAAATATGAAATATGCATGTACTCTATTATAGATTAAGGAGTATGGATTGCCTCATATCAATAGTGAGTCTAAAATTTTTTTCGTAACCTACTTTTGACTGCCTAGTTTGGTTATTGACCATATTGAGCAATTTTTGGTATGGGTAGAACTTAAGGGCTGGTGTCTTAATCGGTGCAGCTTAACTGAAATCTGCCGCCGCCTAATCGACACCTGTCACTTCCATGCTGTTGTAAATGAGGTCCAGTTAGGCTTTTCCTTTTTTCACTTATGTGGATATCAGGAAATAATTAGCTCAGCTTATACAGGAAAGATATCATAGTTTCACACCAGGAAATCGAACATCTCCAAATGAGAACCGAAACTTGACTAGTTAAATCAGCAGCTCTTCAGAGTTGAATTATTATTGGTTAGGAATATTAGTGGATATTATACAGAACAAAGTTGAAACGTTGCTATGCATTGTGTAAATTGCGATTAATTGTCGCGAGTTGTGATATATTTGGTAGGGGCAAGACTCATGCGTATCATGAAGTGGAAGGCACAACAAAATTCTTCGGTTAATTGATCTGAAGGAACCACTAGCCTCTGGGGGTGTAGAAGAAGCAAACGATTCAAAGTTTGATTGGGGCTTATTCATTTGAACACATTTCCATTCACCATGGACATGAAATAACTTCACCTACACAGAAGTGACATCTTTGGCTTTATTTGAAACAGCCTTCAATAGTGGAAGCTGATGCTGTCATTCCATTCATAAGTTGAAAGTGAACCACCCACTTTAATTGAATAAGTCACTGTGAATATTGTTAATTGAATTTTCCATAGGTACACATTCATCAAACCTGGAAAAAGCAATGTATCAACTGGGGCTTGAAAGGTAAAAATATATTCTTCCTAAATTCAATTTAAATCTCGTACCGGAATGCTATGATTTTGATGACGTCTCTCTGAGAGCCCTTTTATGCAGACATTTTATGTCGCCGAATGTCAAACGTTAAATTAAAGCCCAGATTTTAGATATACGTCTTTTTATGCACTGCCGTAGTGTTTTGCTGTCGCGGCGTTTTCTAAAACATGCCGTCGTGTTCTGGAGAGCGCGACGTTGATATTACGTCTAAATTCATTGTACCTTGTGAGAGCATTTTTGCAAACGCTAGTTATCTATAAACTGTTGACCATTGTCGTAGGATAGTGACGATTAACACATAGATGACAAAAATATCAATATTTAATTTTTGTGAGGATGGACGAAGACGTGTCCACTGGAATATTAATTGATGCAGTGGAGAAAGGGAAAGCTCTCTGGGATACATCCTCCGAAGATTTACTCGATCTATATATAATTTTATAGCGAATACATATTACATAAACGGTATGGAACTCCTTAAGATCGAATAGCATTGAGAAAATAAACGAGAACTGGAACTCTTTGAAGGAAACATAATTATAAACTATACTTATCACAAAAACAAAAAAAAGAAAATACTCTGGTAAAATGATCCTCCGGGATCATGCCCAAAAAGGAAGAGAGTTCTCGAATGAAGTATCCAAGAATCAAGATAGACCTTTATATTCGAATGCTACTAGAATCCGTATGCGCTTAAAAATTGAGTCCCAAAATTGGGAGGCATGGTTTATCGAATGGCTCCAGTGATCACCTGGCATAAATCCTTCAGATTATAGTTTGGCAAGTTTATCTGAAACTACGGGAATCGGTAAGAGGCGAGGCATATATGTCATAAACGTACGAATGGCGTATTTTACCAAGTAAAATTGGAAATACAAAGGTAACTGACAATACCAACGCCACTGGATAAATCAATATCAGTCAATTGACGAAGTGAGAGGGAAGAACACACGCACGCGCTTGCCAATAAGAAGTCAGCTCTCGACAAAAATCACCAATTATGTAATTCGGAGGGTGTGTTAATTATGGTTTTCGTACAACGCTGCCAGAGCTTAAAGAATCCCGTAGCAAATTTGGAAAGTGCTCGTCTTTTAATATTCCTGAATTGGAAAAATAATGTTAATAGAAAAAATCCAAGGAAACAAGCACATTGAAGAATTAACGTTTAATCATATTGTTGATATTGTTAATAATAAAAAGTCCCTTTACTAATTATTATCACTACATATTTAGCACTTTAGCTTTTCCATAGGCAAACGTGGCAATATCGAATGTTTTCGACTGCATTACCTTTCACGGCTTCAGATAAACTTGCCAAGGTATATTTCTTGTGAAGTCGGTTGAAAAACATCATTTATAGAACAAAACCTGACAATATTATTGAATTATAAGATTACAACAGAGATAAAAAAAATTGGGCAGTCAGAGATGTTGAAAAATATATTGCAAAGTTTCAAAATAGCATGGCATGGCCACATTTTGAGCATCTCTTGTCATCGCCTTCACTGTATGCTTCCCAAAATTTCTAATTTCTCTACTACTCAAATGTGGTGATGGCTCCAGCATGGAAAAAACATTCAAATGATTGTCTTCAGTTGCTGTATGTTCTATGTGTCAAGATTTGGGTGAATCTTTAACTGTACTGGTCCTAGCACCAATGCTACTGACAGTAGACCCTGATATGGTATTTTCATTAGAATATAAATATTCGAGGATTATTCAAAATAAACAAGTTTATTTGATCATAGCAATCCCAATATATCTGTTTACGAAATAATCGATGCGTTCCATACTAAAAACTCACTCTGTATGGTAATGGACCATTGTTATTCATAGATCCAAGTACGTTTTATAGTTGGAAATGTTGACATGCCAACGATTTTTTTTTTCAATATAAAACTCCAGACCTGGATTAATTCGTTTACGATCCCCCTCTCTACCCCAACTCAAACGAGAACAAAATTGCCTTCGCGAGAGGAATGTCATAAATTCGAGGTATTCCGAAATTCGTCTTCATTATTCCCGGTGATGTATTGATTTCGTCGTGTAGGAGAAGCAGGGCCTACAGAGATTTCAGCTTTATTAGAAAATTTGCAACTGGCGGCGGCTGAAAGGCGGCAACGCTAGAATTGACAGTGGTATTGCAGTAGCGTTGGATATAAATAGTGGAGGGTATACACAAAGTTTAATGAAAGGGGTGTATTCCATTTCACCATGAAAATAATTTTATGCAATATATTTAAGTATAAATAGATGATAAATATAATGAGCTCTAATCTTCTCATTACATTAACAAATTTTGTGTAACCAAATATGATAAGCTCTGGAATCTGGAGTCAGGGAATTTTAATATCAGAATACAGAAATATAAAATTGTAAGTAACAAAAATTTGTTGAACTGAACATATTCAATTGATTCTAATTTTTGAAGAAATTTTCATAAAATTTGTTGGCGCCAGAACCCAAAGAGAGTCGGAGTTTTATGTTCCAGAGAAGATAGCTCAGCTAACTTGAGAAAGGGTATTCTTAATTAATGAATAAAATAAAATGAAATGATGGAAATAATTCATAAAGATATATACAGTTGGCAGGAGCAAACGTGAGCTCTGGTGGGCGTGTTCATGTCGCTGTAGTTGTATTTTTTTAGTAACAATTCGATATTTTGAATCGATAACCAAATATCGATACCATACATGTCAACTGTTAAGAGATATGTAAACAAAGTCAAACTTGCTAAAAATGTAACTCTAAATATACATAAAAAAATGTTTATTGTACCAAAACTAAAACTACCGTTTGCCCTAAATGTCTATATTTTCAAATTACATGACTGTATTAATGTCATGAAAACGAAGGGTCAAGTTTCTATGGAAAGCAACAAAATATGAACTGGTTATAGTCCAGTGTTGCCGATGCAAAAATGAGAATTACCTGAACTTACTATTAAAATTATCAGAATTTGTCAAAATTACCAAAAGGACACATTGGTTATATAAATAAAGTTTTCGACCCCAGTCAATATGGAAAATCCCCAAAAATAATAGCCATTTTATAATTCCCTTCTACAAAATATTCGAAAAACTATTGGATCCAAATTAGTGAAATTGTCTAAAAATCGGATAATCATCCTCGCATTGACAACACTGATACAGAATGGATAAAATGATGTATGTTGATGAAATCACTTGGTCATATTATTTCGATTATATTTCACAATTACTAATGGACAATCGTTAACATTGGCTCTTGATTGGCTGCTTGCGATGACCTTATTTTCGTTCGCATATTTTCCGGGGCTCATGTTTGGTTCTGACAACTGTATTCATTAAAGCTTACTAATAATTTCATATAATTGTTGATAGACATAACTATAAAAGTACCTATTGAACTATTTCATTGCCCATTATACGACGGAAACTGCATCCCCCCTTAGGAAGAATTATTTCAGGGTTGGCAAGCCTTTGAACCATTCACCTTCGGGTGTTGTCGAGAGCAAGATAGTTTGGATTTTGATAGATAGTTACGATCTGCTATGATGATAAGAGTGATAATGATAATAATAATTAGGACTACAAGCTTGAAGCCAACAGGATTACTAGCTGCAATGTTCCCCACCTTTTATTTGAAGATGACATCAAAATATATGCATCAAACCAGCGTCAAATTTAACATTCACCTAATATCACTGGAAAATTCTCCAAATGGGAATGCAAAACCTTAAATATCGAAAAGGGTAAAATTGTTAGCGGAGTGTTACTACCCAATGGGAATATTATAACTGCCTTGTAAAATGGTGATACCTACAAATATATCGGATCTCAGTGAGCTAAGCTAGTAGACCAAAAGCAAGCAAAAGTCAAAATAAGGGGCCAGTTCACTCAAAGGGTAACTACTTCATTGAAATCCCAGCTTACCGCAGAAAATCTCACCAAAGCAATTAACACCAACGCCATACCGATCCTGACATACTCATATGGAATTCTGAAGTGGACAAAAACAGAATTGAAAGATATTCAAATGTCACCATCCGACCTCATCAGTTATCAGGACAACACTACCAAGAAAATAGGGAGGGAGATCTTTAGCGGACATAGTTTATTCATATAAAAAACAAATATCTTAACTCCAAAAATTCTTCATTGACAAAGCCCAAACATCTGAATTGCATGAGCTGATCTTGTAAGCTCTGATAAAAAAAAACTTGAAATTGTTACAGACTTCGAGAAACAGGCGTTATATCGACAAAGAAGCATCGAATAAGTGGCTCTCTGATGGAACATTATTTCCAGAAACAGAAGGATTCATGATGGCAATTCAAGACCAAGTAATTAATACCAAGAAATGCAGGTAATTTATCATTAGAGATTCAAACATCATTTCGGACAAGTGCAGAAGGTGTCAACAAACAACAGAGACAATACAATACATTATGTAGAGATGTTTAGCCTCAGCCTACGTAGGCACAATCAACTTTGCAACATCATCCATCAAAAGCTGGCCAACAAATTTGGATTAGTTAACACCTCCACCTCTTATTACAAGTACCATCCACATTCGGTTCTAGAGAATGCTGATTTTAGACTATAGGTGACGAATTACCAGCCTGACATTGTAGTTGTATGTAATACCAATATTCCAGACAAATACATCGAGCAAATTCCAAAATATACCGATCTTGCAATTGAGGTAGGACAGATGCGGCTTGCATCTTGCATCTTGCAATAAAGGTGGTAGCGATCCCATCGTTACCATCGTTTCATCCACAGGACTAATTACCAAAACTCTACAAAAAAGCGTCACCAAACTAGGTATTCAAAAAAATACATACATCGATCTGCAGGAGGCTGCCATTTTAAATACCTGTCACACTGTCTGTAGATTTAAAAAAAAACTATCCAAGATGTTTCATATAATCTTACCATAAATTACAATCTGTTTTCCGTAACTATACGAATTTCCCATTTACCTTGTTCAGTTATTCAATAATTCAGTTAATTTTATTCGATTCAATATTGGAAAAAAGTTTGTGCATCTTTTATAATTTATCCACAATTATATCATTTGAATTTATTACTACTTTTTCAGCCTTCGAGTACCATGTCAGTCCCAATTCTACTCTCTGTGCATTGTTATTCATATATTCAACTGCCGACCTGTCTGGTCGTTACAACGCTTGGCCTGAGTCAAGGTTGCTTTCTACAGTTCTCAATATCTTTCCCTCATTAACATTTTACCCTTTTCCCTAAAGTGTATGAGTAACTTTTTTTTATTCCATATATCAAATTTTGAGACTGACATTCTACAATAAAGACTATTCCCATTTAAAATTTTTATTCTTCTATTGAGAAATATACAAAAAAAATTCAAAAACAAGAATTGATCGAACATACTGTTGGAGAGAAAAATAAATTCTGATTTAAAAGAAATTAATAGATCCATAAATGATTGAGTATCTCGCACGTAACAAAAAATTAACTTACTTATAATGATAAATTGAAACGAAAATAGTATGATAATTGAAAGTGAGAAATTATAAATAATCTGTCCAATTACAGTTTCCTATGACAACTGTTATATTTGAGTAAAGCGTATTATCAATGGATGTCAAAATAAAAGTATTATACTATTATAACGTGTATAATGGCAATTATTGTTTTCAATTTTTATCCCAAACTTTGCTGGTAGTGGAAAAAATTGTATATGCACCACGGTGGTGAAGATATTCACTAGATATTTGAGTGCTAACGCAAGCTTCTAATTCAGTAGTAGTCATTGTTACTTAAAATTCTCCATCGTTCATCAAATATCGGATTTGTGTATCATCCATTAAAAACAAACTACGGAACTTTTCAAAATTAATTAAAAGCAACGTTCCTCAAGAATTTCCGAGCTGCTTGTAGAATCTTCGTTGTAAAAGAAAACTTTGTTTCGAAAGTTTTAACTCCGCGTCCTTCAAATAAGAGAACATTGAGAGAAGCAGAAACTACACATCCTTTCCTTTTCACAATGCTTTGCTGACATAATCGTCCAGAAATGCTTTATGGTTCGAGTGTGATTTACGCGCATGTTTGCATACGTAGGTACGCGGCGGAAACCGAATGAAACATTGTTCAATGGTTAACTTTTTGAATTTATGTGGCGTACAAACTGTTTAGAAATATCTCCAGACCGAATGAATGGACTCAAGTTCACAATATATTTTCTACGATGAATATTCCACTTCATTTTTACATATATTTATTCTACGATAACCTGCAATAAGTATGTTTTGATTTATGCTCTACAGTCAACCAATAGTTTAACGTTACAATATGAAACTTGGGATCGTTTAACCAACACAACGTAGCATGTCATTATTTCAGAAGTAATAAATAACAGTGCTTGCTATATAAATATTTCCAATACTATGATCATTTTCGGTCAAATAATTTCCAATTGGAGGTTGAAATTCTGAAGGTTAATATCGGGAGGCAATCAAAATATTTTACTTTGAATGTGCGGTATTTATTCATTCAATAACATGGTTGGAAGTTATTGTTACAAACAAATACCTCTTGATGGAGGTGGAAGAGCAGAAATATATTTTTCTGATCAACAAAGACAAATTGAAATATTATCATTACCACTGATTTGTTTTCACCTGCACGAACTT
>CAJUYG010002613.1:0-29523 GCA_910591675.1 Galerucella calmariensis | reverse complement strand
AGATTGTGCTAAAGCAGTAGCTCTTGTGGAAGATGGTCGAAGCCAAATATATGTGGCTCGATTACTCAATGTTAGTCCTTCTACCATTCAAAGGGTGTTACAACGTTTTGGGGATACTGGAAGAAACACAAGAAGGCCTGGTAGTGGTAGAATACGGGTAACTACCGCTCGAGATGACAGATTTATTGTACTAAATTCTCTAAGGGATCGTCATTTGACTTCAGTACAGACAAGAAATCGACTTCTGGAGGTTCGTGGTAAAAATGTAAGTAAATGGACAGTTCGCCGAAGATAACATGAGGTTGGGTTAAAAGCTTATAGGCCAGCAGCTGGGCCTAAGTTACTTCCACGTCACCGGGTAGCGAGATTGCACTTTGCTCGTGAACATAGCAATTGGAATCTTATGCAATGGAGTAATGTACTATTTACCGATGAGTCCAGGTTCTCGCTACATTCACCAGACGGACGAAAACGAGTATGGAGACGAAATGGGAAACGATTCCAAGAATGTGCTTTTAGCCCTAGGCTGAGTCATAACGGAGGCTCCCTAATGGTATGGGCAGGCATATCAAGTGAAGCCTCTACGGAATTAGTGTTTATCAATGGGGCTCACTGACTGCAGAGCGATATATTGAGGAAGTTTTGGCATATCAGGTGGTTCCATTCGCTCCATTTATTGGCGATAACTTTATCCTGATGCAGGACAACGCTAGACCTCATTCAGCGAGATGCGTCAGTGAATACTTGACAGAAGTTGGCATTGAAAAAATGAACTGGCCAGCATGTTCTCCGGACGCAAATCCTATAGAACATGTGTGGGACATGTTAGACAGACGTGTTAGAAGTCGTGCTATAGCACCAACCACACTAAATGAGCTTCGTGTAGCTCTTCAAGAAGAATGGGAGAATATTCCTCAGAATGCAGTTCGTGAGCTCATTAGTGGGATGCCACGCCGTATGCAAGCAATAATTAGGGCTAGAGGAGGGAATACCAAATACTAAAGTCTATTTTATGTGTTAAATTTTGTTTTCTGTACCTCTAAAGTTTGCTGTTGTTAACATAAATTTTACTAAGTATACATGTATTTTTCCTTTATTTATGTCATTGTTTATTAAGTTTAGTTTAAGTAACATATTCTTGTCTTTTTATACCAGGAGGAAGTCCTTTGTTGGTAAAATATAAAAAGTGTAAACCAAAAGCCAAAATAATAAGAAAATATAGCCGATTTTGAGAAAAAAATAGGGGGCCCGTTTTTTTTGCACCTGAGTGTGGATAAATGAGTGATTATTAACATTTATATTTTTCTCATATAACCCGTATATGAATTGATAAATGAAAAAAATTGACATCTGACATTTGTATTTAATATTCTGGACTATGCTGAACGTTTTATAAAAAATAATTTTGTCCCTAATATTACCAATGAGAAAATTTCCTTTGTTTTTATTTAGTAGGTACAGTAAGTGCACTGCAAAAACAATATTTACTAGAAATTTCAGACAAATGATTTTGGGGATAAGAAATTCGTTTGATCAGTCATAATAATAATCTCAGAATAACAGTGAGTGAGCTGCAAAAACTTGTAAAAGAATAGTGAAATGGTTTAACGTCGACGCATGTTTTGGTTTGGGCATCAGTTGAATCCGATTCGCCGGGATGTTTTGTATGGAAAAATGGAGGAATGGTTGATTATTGAAGTGTAAAAGTGAACTGTTATATACGATAAACGCCTCACTGCCTAGAAAAACTCTAATACACGCGAAGATGCGTGGAAAGAAGTGTCATATGAATCAAAACTAGATAAGTATTAAATACACATTGAATATATTCAATTATACACCATTTTGTTTGCTGTCAAAAAAGCAGCCAACGCTACGTGCTTGGTGGAAAGACTCAAATGTTGTTAGACGTATACCGTCGCCGGACTCGGTGGAATGTGGGCTTTAAAACTCAATCATAATCTCCAATCTGTTCAATAACAATAAGAAATACTATATATTTTCATCGATAGATACATGACATTAATTCATACGCAGGTTTTCAATATAAAATATATTTAATTAATTTCTATCATACAAGAATAGCTATTTAATATTTCAATTAAAATATTCGGACTGCTCTACATTTTGTTTTAATATAGCTATTATTTATTATCTTTCTTTAGTTTATTGTGAATGAAAACAGGCGAGCGGAAAAGTACGCTCTAGAGCGTAAATAATGTCAATTATGACAGATCACGAAAAACATCAATTTTGCGGTTAGATTTGAGTGTGCAAAAGTCTACTTTGGGTAGTGATCGTAGGAAAAATAATTTTAATTTAAGTACCTACTTTATTTTAACAATACAAAAATTTCAATTCACAAAAGTTGATTTCCTATTAAAGCAAACACACAAAGTGATACTTTTCCGCACGCTATTGCAGATGGCATGCGAAAAAAACCCAAAAGTTAACATAAAAAACAATTATTATTAAATACATATCAACAAATTAATTATTATTATTTGACATTCCTCTGATGAGTCTTATAATAGGGCCATTAAAAAATTATTGAAACATGTATATGTTTATTTTTATAAAATTTTTCTAATTTTTCAGTCATTTATTAAACTACAATCATACAAATATATATTTTAAATATTCAAAAGTCAGTATACTCCCCAAAAACTCTTTCCACACTAAAAAGAGTGCGAAAAGGTGGACTTTTACCAAAAAATATTTTAGAGATAATTAAGAAAAATCAAAACAAAAAAGTAAAAAAAAGATATCTCATAATACACTCTTATTTGTGTCGACAATCGAAAGTACGGACGGTTTTATCATTTGACTTTATAACTATAAATGAATAAATATTACAATCACAACTCTTTGATTTACGCATCAACAATTCACATTTTGCCCATCCTTCATTATCTTTGCCCTCCCTAGCCCGTTAGCTGGCGACGCTCTGGTCATGTCCAACATAGTTTTCTTTATACTTAATTTATGAAGAAAACTAGTAATAAACTGATGAGCTATCAGCATTGGAATAGAGATGTGGAGGAAATGGGCCTGATTGTAGCATGGACATATCAAATGTACCTGAACAGGATAAAAATTGGTTTTAAAAAGCAAAAAAAAAAACGAAATATGAAGTGTAGCAATTTTAGTTTTGAATCATTTTGTAGCAAGTAGATTGATTTGTACTGAGTAGCAAATTTTTTTTATATTTCAGAATATTATTGAATTAACTCGTATAGGAAACCTTTTTCCAGATGTTCCTGGAAGGTGTAGGTAGGTCTCCCCGAGACTTAGACCCTGAAGCTTAAGCAGAACCTTATGTAGACCTCAACGTGGCTCTATCACCTTTTCTCATGTATGGCCAATTAGTGCTAACGACCAATGACCAAGATCTCGAGATGCTCTATATGAAGCTTTTTAAAACTTTGCTCTAGCAATGCAAGTAGATCACTCCTATCCCTTAGAGGTCTTCTATTATTATTAAAATTGCGCCTAACAAGATCAGAAATATAGAACAAATTTTAACTTTAATTTTGGGGGTCTTTTAAATAATAAACACTATTAAACTTGAATTATAAACGCAATTTTTAATTTAGGTATGTACCTATGTATGTGTACAGGTATATTAAGATGACATTCACTGAGAACTGAAAGATCTATCGTGCCCACTTATTTCCACCTAGTTCTTGAAGATTCAGAGACTAGTCCTTTTTCTTGTAGGAATTATATCTGCAGGCATGAACTCGACTATCCAGTAATCTCCTAAGTACTGTACCCTGATTCTGAATTGCTGTGTAATTCGCAAGTATTAATGGAAGTTTCTTCTTCCATGCCACAAAATCTACAGATCTATAAAGCATAGCAACTATTCAAATTCTCACCATTCAATCATGAAAATGCACTCATTAGCATAATTAAATAAGCATAATAAAACGATAAACGACATAATTTCAACTAATCTTTAATGAGAAATATTCCAGCTTATGCCCTCTATGATTCAGAGACCGAAGCCGAGCCAAAGATTTCAGAATAATTACAGAGTTCACCTCCACTCTTAATTTGATAATATATCATTGAATTTGTTTATTATAATATTAGACACTGATATTATTAAACAAAGGTAAAGTTAATTTTAGTCGCCACAAAGGACAATTAGGTCAGGACATATAACTGAAAATGATCATTTCCCACTTGAACATTTCGTACGTCGGATTTTTGTTTGACTAAAAACTTTTGTTTTAGTACGGTAAGTGAGCTATTACAGTAAGCCGAAAAGTGTAACCAAAAAACACTTACCGGAATGTTAATTTTGATATCTTCTGTAAGTTCCTTGTGGCATTATTTATTATTTTTTCTCTTATTTTTTGGGAATCAAACCACAATAAAGTTTTTTATTTCTTTTTATTTCGATGTTTCGGTAGCGTTCCAGCTATCGTTGTCAAGATTAACTAGTGATAAAATAATTTTTGGTCCCTATCTAACACAACGAAAAATATGACAACTAGACAATCAATAATATTCTGAAGTTTAAGACTACAATTGTTGTCAAATTTTATAAAGGTCCATTCATAGTAGATCACATCTCTGGTAAAATGTGAAATAAAATATTTTATTTTATGACATTCTAACGATATGATAGTCTACTAGAAATGGAATCCAGTGAAGTGCACGTTCCAGGAACGGTTTTTATTGGGATAGCGCTTTTTTTTCGCTTATTTTGGAAATGTTGTTAATAAAACGCGTTTGTTGTTACTTTGGTGATTTTGTGTATTGAAGTGTGTATCGATTAACAACTATTCCAATGATAAATCTTGAGAAAACCTGGATAAAAACTTATGATGCTATCCTGATAACGCAGGTAATTGATAATTGGAAATTTCTCTTTCTAACATTGGTAATCAAATTTGACTACATTCGGCTGAAACACTAGCTACACATTTATCTGCATTTAGTTGTATTAAAGCACTTTCTTTGATTTTTCGTTTTTTATTATTGGGCTCTTTCAATATTATTTTTGTCGAATCCCATTGAATTTTATGCCCCTCTTCCCAAGCATGTTTACAAATACCTGACTTAAAGAACTCCCTATCTTTGATATATTTTGTATGTTCACTTATTCGGAATTTCAATGGTCTAGATGTTTCACCTAAATAGAATTTGTCGCATTCACAAGATATCTGATAATATATGCAATTTTTTGAAGATTGTTCTTCATTTTTTGGTTTTGTTTTTGTTAGTACAGATCTCAACGTATTGTTAGATTTGAAGCTAGTTCGAATATTGAATTGATTACCAATTTTCTTAATTCTTTCTGATAAACCCTTAACATACGGTATTGTCAAGTTTTTAAAAATTATGTTAGCTGAATTATTAATATTATTGGAACTTTAGTTCTTTACGTCAGGTTATGTTTGAGCGACCAGGGGTCGCGACGCAAAAAATCTGATCGTTACGCGTTACGTTACGCTACGTTATGTTACGTTGCTTCGTTATGTGCCTTGCTTTCGTGCTTGTGCTCTCTCCTTAGTCTCTCTCTCGTTTACGAAGCAGCGATTCATATGCTCCGGCCGGGATTCGAACCCGGTCCGCCCGCGTGGAATGCGAGCATTCTACCACTGAACCACCGATGCTATATTAAAATTCTATGCAAAGCTGGTATTCGCAGTGCTGGTGATCTACTTGAATTTGTTCGAATTTGTTTGAAACTAGTGTGGATATGATGGCCATATCGCACGAGGACGAAGTTCGGGCACGACGCCGTAGGCGGAGTGCTTAATCGTTCAAGTGCGATATGGACAATTCACACGAGTCGAGCAGCATATTTTTTCTACGACCCACTTAAGAAAAAAAAATCTAGAAAATAAAAATTTCTATAAACTGTAATAAACTGTAAAAATTTTACAATTCAATTTTATGTTTCCACTAATTTTGTGGTAAACGTACAGCTCTTGAATGTACAATTTGTATAATGCTACGGTTTCCTTTTTTAAATATACGATGCTGTTATAAGTAGATGTTGCTAGTCGGACTCCCTCATGAAGGGTACCGTACCATTATCTATAATAATGAATATTCTGCTAAATATTTCAAACGTCTACCTTTTGTCGTTATTAATATCAAGCAGAATAATTATTAAAAAAAAAATTAACAATAAAAAAAACATCTTCACGGGGAATCTAACCCGGGTCTACCGCGTGAGAGTCTGGTTTGCTTACCACTCGGCCACCGAGGCCTTGCAAATTGTTATCTATAACGTCAAATGTATTACATACTTTTTGCTTAAAAGGAACTAAAGTTCCTACCGTGTGTCCAGCGACACGTTCTACCTTTTGTTATTATTATGGGGTATTAACAATGAGCCCTTCTCTATATTCTTAATTCCTTTATTTACAAATTCTGCCGGGTAATTATTGGCATTTAAAACATTTTTTAGTAGAGTTTTCTCCTTTGTGAAATGATTATCATTAGAACAAATGATTCTGGCCCAATCGTATAAAGATTTTACTACCCCTCTTTTAACGCTTATTTGATTCTAAATTCAAATACCTATTAGTGTGTGTTGACTTACGATAAACACTTGTTTCATACCCTGTAGGTGTTTTATTGATAAGAACATCTAAAAATGGCAAAAAATTGTTATTTTCAATTTCAATTTCAAATTTTATAGATTTTTCTCCTTCATTTAGGATACGTTAAGAAATCATTCAGAGATACTAAGTCATAAGGCCATATTGCAAAAATGTCGTCTACATATCTCCACCAGGTTTTAATTTTTGATTATTTACTATTTTGGCTTCAAAATATTCCATGTACCTAAATATTCGATAGAATTGGTGAGAGGCAAGAGCCCATGGCAAGACCAAAATTTTGTTTATAAAAATCATTATTGAACTGAAAATATGTTTTTGTTATACATACTTTTAATAATTCTATTATTGCTGCTACGCTCAATTTGGTCCTTTCTGTAAGGGTCTGATCTATTTCTAATTTCGATTTGACAAGTTCTATTGTTTTCTGTACCGGTACATTTGTGAACAGACTAACTACATCAAAACTGACCAAATAATGGCTTTTGTTGAACTTTAAATCTGATAGTTTTTCTAAAAAATGATTGCTATTTTTGATGTATGAATCTGTCTGTCCTGCGAGTGGTTCAATTTTTCCAATTTTAAGCTTAGACACAATAAAACCTCACATAAAAAACTTTTCTCAACAGTCTTTTTAATTTATTGACATGCATTTTCCTACTAAACGGAGCTCGATCACACACACAACTTAGCCATTGAAGACAGCTTACCCAATAAAGTCAACTTTACTTACCCAATAAAGATTACTTATCGGATAAAGATAACTTATCCAATAAAGACAGCTTACCCAATAAATACAACCTACCCAATGGAGACAATTTACCCAATCATAACAAATTTACCATATTTATTTAGTATACCTTTCTTGTATATGTGAATTTGATTTATAGTTCTGTAGAGTAGGGAGGTTGAGTTTGGGCCCACTGTACTTAGGCCACATGTGACCCATTTTACGTCCTTCCGAGGAGTTGTCCTTCTAAGGCATCGTCCATCTTGTCCTTTCGAGGAAGGCCATTCCTTTATGTCGGCAGGTGTAGGCCAATACTCACCGAACACACACTCTCTTATTGACGATAACTCCAGGCACTCACATAAGACATAGCTGACCATTTCTTCTCCCAATTCACACATCCTGCATAAAGGTGTGTACACTGTAACGTCTGCTAACGTAGGTTTTTCCTAGTCATCACCAAGTATTTCTTCGGCGACAGCTTCCCAGGGTCTCCCAGGGAGACTCTGGCAAAACTGCATCCCTTGATTTAATCATATCTCTGCAGGGATTGAGCATGGTGTAACGTTTGGCTAGTTCCGCAATTGCCAAAGTCGTCAGACCGTAGGTGTCGCTAGGTTTTCGCTTTTGTTGTGTGTAAATGATTGGACTATAGCCTTTGATAACGGTTTACCCACAGACGTTATTTATCTTGATTTTGCTAAGGCTTTTGACTGGGCTCCAACTTGTAGATTACTACATAAGATTGAACATTATGGTATCAGAGGAAATTTGAAGAGATGGATAGCTTCTTACGTCACCTCGTGGACCAAGTTATTTCTTTCATTGTCTAAATCATAGTTTTCTTAATATTTCCTTCGAATCCAAAGGGAACCTCGAACTTGCAAGAGGCTTAGCCACAACTTGTTCGATTAACCGGCAGATTTGAACCGTTCTTTTAGCACTCTACTTTAATACCGTCACATTAGTAGCTTTCCGTGTCTCTATTGAATCCGAAGGGTTTCTTGAACTTGCAAGAGGCTTAGCCATAACTCGTTCAATTACCCGGTAGATTTAGAAGTTCGTTACGTGGTTAATACATTTTATTAGTAGCTTCCCGTGTCTCCGTTGAATCCCAAGGGTTTCTTGAACTTGCAAAAGGCTTAGCCACAACTCGTTCAATTACCCGGCAGATTTAGACGTTCGTTGCGTGCTTCTCTATATTTTATTAGTAACTTCCCGTGTCTCCGTCGAATCCGAAGGGTTTCTTGAACTTGCAAGAGGCTTAGCCACAACTCGTTCAATTACCCGGCAGATTCAGACGTTCTATCACCGTTCCGTGGATCATATATTTCATTATTATCGCATTTCAGTAGGTTTCCGTGACTCCTTTGGATCCAAAGGGTTTCCCGAACTTGCAAGAGCCTTAGTCACAACTTGTTCGGTTACTCGGCCGATTTAAGTTGTATTTGATAAACTGACCGGTCTCGACCGTTTCGTCCGTTGCTATATTACTATGGATCTACATCAAATAAAAGCCTCATCTATTCAACTATATTTTTCCCCATTATCTTGCTTATCCCTGTAGATTCAGAATTAAAAGGACCACAGAATATTAATATACTAGAGGATTCAAATCCTGTTTCATTTGTTATCAACCGTGAACTATTAACTAAAGGACCGATATCCGTGTTGTAAATTTGATAGACAGATAGGTAAATTGTGAAGGTGAATTCAACAAGACCCCTGGAATTTTCCGTAACCTCCATCTGAGGCTATCTGGAACTCTTGACGCTAAGGGTGAAGGGGCCGTGGAGCAAACCACGTTAAAAATCTGGCGCCCGAGCATTCCGTCGAAGGATTTAAAGTCAAGGGTGGCCATAGTGACGTGTTCGTGTGGCAGGAGCCGCGTGAAGGTAGAAAACGCGTTACAATATATATATATAAGTTATTAATAATTGAGTTAAAGGTAAACCAATTTGTGCGTAAGACTTTACATGACAGACTTATTTTAAGTGATAGGCTAGTTGCAATCTACTATTAGAAAAACAAATATGTACGTCGATTAGTCAATCTTGCCTTTTCAATATACCTATCTATGTAAGCGGAAAACCAAAGGGTCAAGTTCTAATTAATGAGGTATATGAGATCGGAATGCGCATGAGCTCATTGCAACGAACGGTCAATTTGATGGTTAAACTTACTAGCATTAATTTTACTATTATTTACACCTTTAGGCAACCGCATTTTCAGAAAATAACTAATAATATATTCGCTCATTGGAGTATAGTTAATATATATGAGTAGTAGTTGGCAAGGTGGTCTTGCTGACCACTGATTTATTTTTATATTAATTAATAATTTTAGACTAGAATTCCGACCTCACTAGCAGGTACCTCTTTGGTTGTTTGTAGGTATAGCCAAATTTTCCTTTGCCCTATGTCTATGCGACCGTTTTTGTTATACTCACTTAAGTATTACAGCTACAACATTATAAAATAGTTACTTAAGCTTGTCTTATTGAAGCTGTATAATGTTGTATAAGAAATATTGTATAGCATTCAATTGCGTTGCATTATAAAACACTTTTTAGTTGTATAGTGCCTGAATATTCTTCATTATAAAACAGTTATCGTATAGCGTTCTATTTGACAATAAAATATTGTTTAAGGCATTTCTTTGGGATAAAATTGTTGCTTTATAAATCGCCATGCTTAAATAAGCAATTCTTGTACCGCTTTCGCCGCCATTATGAGCAATTGAGTTGGAAACATGAAACTATATTGAAAAACGTGACTTTATCATTATTTAGAGAATTATATTGTGAAAGAATATCCATATGAAGTGATAAACTATTAAAATCATAGAAAAAGTATTTTGGGATATTCTATTTTATTATTTTTTTTAAGTATCTACTTGAAACTTAACCAGAATTGAAGCGCTTCATTTTCTTGCCAAATATATACCTATAATCTATCAGTAAAATTTGCCGCGCATCAAAATTTGTGCTATTGAACCATCCAAATGAAATTATAATTTTTACTATCGATGTCCGCCCAAGCGGCCCAAATCGTTTTGATAAATCTCCATTTCTACAAATGAAATGTATGATGCACGTTCAAGTTGAAATATAATTTGGTTTTGATATTCTTCACTAAAAAATGAAATGCTCTTATAAACTGCTAGATGACAAAATGTTTCCATTGTGCTCGAAATAACAGCATTATAAAAAAATATATTGCATTATACAACCATTTTGTAAGACCTTCATAGTATCGCTTCAATCCCATTTGATATATGTGACTACATGACACACTATTAAATAATTTTATAGTAGCTGTATAAATGATTATGAAACAGTCATATAAGAGTTGTATAAATTTTTAATAGAAATGTTTTACAACCAGTTGTATAAAAATGGGCCCTTTTCAGTTGTATAAGGATAATATCATTGTTTTGTAGACCGTTATAAGAATTTAAGTATCCTATAAGACATATCTTGTAGCTGTTTATACAAACCTTATAGAATTTAAATTGCTTGGGAACAGTGATGACGGCGCGGTGAAATAAACACTTTCAAAGAAATGTTTTGTCAATTTTCTCGTATAAGTTCGTTCTCCTGATCTAGTGCTCTCCATCTCCTCGTGCCATAATATTGATTTTTTCTTCTAATGGCCCTTTTTGCAGCTGGTGACTTAATCAGAGAATAGTTAAGACAACTACCTTAAGTGAAAGGTGCTAAATTGTAAAAATAAAACAAATTTTGTCACTTATTATTGTTATATCATTTTTTATGAATTTATTAAGCGTAACTCAAGTTATCAACTGAAAAAACAAATCAAAACATTCAATAGTATTTTCTAAAACGATTTTGATTTGAAAATACACTCACCGGTAAATGAATTCTTTGGTATTTAAAACAAACTCCAGAAAAGTTGTCCAAAAATGTTGATAGCTTATTTTATTTGAATATCTAGATATTAAGGTGGAATGAAAACTGAAAAATTCCGAAAAAGATAGCACAGCTCTACAAACAGAAACTTTTCTCTATTGCTGGATATCATGACGAATTTAGACGTTTTCAAGTGCCCAAATTTACGAATATATTCATGAAAATTCTCAATGTGCTATCAGGATCGTTGCGATTGTCACATGATAGCAGATTACTGCTTGTCTTTGAAAAGAGATTGTCCCCTGAAAAATTATAAAAGAAAAGCTCATAAAAGGCGTTTTATGAAAATATAAAATATATTTTCGACATTTTCCCTTCTTTTCTTCGATGTACCTATCTTAATTTCTTAAAACATAACTGTCATTATAAATATATATACCTATATATTATTTTCCCCCTTTTTAAAAATGTTTTTTAATGGTAACTGAAAATGAAATTTAAAAAAATCAGACCAAATCTCACAAAACCATTGTTATGTGATGCCTTTTGATCAATATAATAAGTTAACAATAATATTCAAATAAAAAACATAAATTCCCTTGAAGCTAATTTCAATAAATCATAAGAACGTTGAATCGTTACATAAATAGAAGTAGGAAGGTCGCACGTACGAAGTCAAGTTCAGAGCGTGAAATAAACATAGATAGTATTATTTATATTTACTTATGACGAGCTTGACTTGTCGTATAAATATGCAAACGATAGCGTTTTAAGAATTATTGATATTAGTGTTAATGTTAATGTGAATGTTAAAATATAAATATCACAATTCATAAGTAATAAGTAGTATAATGTATAGTAGTAAGTTTAAGTAATAAATAGAACGTATCCCAGTGCTACAGGTAGTTGTTTTATTCCTGTAAGATGACCCTCCGAGTGACCAGCAACACAATCAATGGAGAGGCCGATCCACGTTGAATACCACCCCGTAACAACCACATTACAGTTAGTTTCATGAATTGTGGGCATGAATAGACCCAAAATCATTTCCATGTCTTGGGAGTGTAGTCTTTGTAATAAACCGAGCGCAAGATCTACAAATGTCCCGAACTGTTTCACAGGGTGTTAAGAAATTGGACTACAAATATATGGTTTTTTTCACCCTGTATAAATGAGATATCAACATTTTTGGAAAACTTTTCTGGAGTTTGTTTTAATACCAAAAAATCTATCTACAATATGGCGTGGAAAAAATTGGAATCGATAGAAAATTACAAAAGTTGGCCCTCTTTTTTCGCCGTTGAGCGTATTTACATTCATGAAAAGTCCCAAATGCAAATTCAGACTGAATAACTTGAATATTAACAAAAAAAATAACAATCTTCCCAATACTTAAAAACTATTAAAAATTCACATAATTTAAAATCATTTACAAAATTCCATATCTAGTTCTGTTCTACACCAAACAAATAGTTACAATTATTACTTAGTTCATTTACGGTACTGAATAGCATCAACGAAAACCACTAAGCATATACCCCGGTGATAACAAAGTATTCCTATATAAGCTTGATAAAACAAATTATATCACTGAGCACACCAAATATTTTTCAAAACACTTATTGATTTTTTCTAACTTCTTCTATAGTACGTTCTGCAGTTTCAGGAATCTCGTGACCCCACTGGTAATGGGATCCGTCTCCTTGGTTGATTGCGACTTTCTTTATAAGTTCAGTGGATGGTGCTTTTAGATCGTAGGCCCAGCCAATTTTATAAAAAAAGTTCAACCACAGAGTCGTTATGTTCATCATCGTACCCAGTTCTGCAGCTCTGTAATCCCATGGGAACGTGTGGTGATAATTATGGTAACCCTCTCCCATTGCAAAGAAGGATACTGTTAGATTTTCCACTGGGTAGATTTTCCTGGAACAAGAAGAATTTTGTTCAATTCAATTTATCATATTCACTTTACTACACTATATATAGGTGCAGAGTTTCTGATGAGTTTTGGTTATTGTTTACCTCGAAGTCTAATAGTAATAGACATTGACATCTGAATTGGCTTTGAACCAGAGGTGTCCAAACTACGGCCCGTGGGCCAAACCTGGCCCGGCAGGCGATTTTATTCGGCCCGCCAAGGATTTTGAAAAATTTCGTGGAATATAAATATGTAGCGTGGCGCGTCGGTATTAGATCTCGTGCAGATGAAGAGTGTATTCGGTTAGAATGAGCACGGTATCACGCTCGAAAAAGTACAGTCTGGTATTCAAGTTTTTCCTGTATTCTGCAATACGACTCGGCCGCTCGACTACATGAATGATTTTGTTTCCAAATTTAAAGCAATTGGCTGGTAAATTTTTTTTTCTCCGATTAGCAGCAAATATTAATTTTGCTGACACATATCAATCAGCAAAGTATTACTTTTCCTGCCTAGGCAGCAAAGTGATTATACTCAATTGGAATAAAACATTTGACGTAAACATTTATTAGCAATTATTACATAACACTTTTAACAAGAATTTAAAAACATATGTTTAGTTGTTATTAACATTGATGGTGAAATTACTACAATTTTGAACGAATAGGCCACCTTTTCTTTCCTCAGATAATTTGCATATACAATATCCTCCTATATCATTATGAACAATCGCAGAAAAAATTATATGTTCAACTCGGCAGCAAAGTAGATTGACTGCCTTAGCTGAATTCCTAGCCTCGCTACGCTAGGCTATGAATTCAGCCTCGGCAGTCAATCTACTTCTTTGCTGCCCAGTTAAACAAATAACTATTCTATGTCAAATTTATCGGATGATCATTTGCAATCATTGCTAATAATTGGTGTTTCCGATTTGAATCCCAACTTTGAAGAAACTCTCCAGGAAAAAACCCAGTTCCATCATTCCCATTAAAAATTGCATGGAATAATTTTAGACATGTTTGCTTAGGCATCTAGGTAAATTGTTCGAAATCAATTCTTCGAAAGTCAATTCTTCGAAAGTCAATTATTCGAAAATCAATTGTTCGAAAATCTATTGTTCGAAATTCAATAAAGAAGAATAAATAAGTTTTTCTCCAATTTGATTCTGGGGCCATCGATTCCAGAATTTTAATTTTTGGAACACAGAAGTCCCTTAAACTTCTGGAACAATCAAATCACTGGTTTATGGACGGAACTTTTAAAACAGAGCCCCATTTATTTGGACAATTATATACAATACATGGTTTGAAAGATAATTATTCCATTCCGCTTCTATATGCGCTTCTTCCTTCTAAAGCACAAAGTACCTATATAACATTTCTTCAGGAGATCAAAAATCTTTGTCCGACAGCTGCTCCAAAAACAGTCATGATAGATTTTGAACAAGCTATGATAAACGCAGTGTCGATTGCTTTTCAAGAAGCCACAATAAGAGGATGTTTTTTTCATTTCTGTCAGTGTGTATATAGAAAAATTTAATCATCTGGCTTAAAACAACGATACGACAACGATGCAGAATTTTCTTTAAAAATAAGGTTGCTAAATGCACTAGCTTTTGTTCCCGTACAATTTGTAGAAAAAGCATTTAACGAACTAGACGATGCAGGTCTATTTTCAGAAGAAGTACAACCGGTAGTCGATTATTTCGAAGATACCTGGATAGGACGCCCTGACAGGAGAAACAGGCGACGATCTCCCTCATTTTCTCATCAGATGTGGAGCTGTTTCGATGGCGCTATTGCAGGACTGCCTAAAACGAATAACGCTGTAGAGGGTTGGCACAGAAGTTTTGGAAGTCAAATTTCGGCCATCCATCCAAGTATCTGGAAATTTGTGGACGCTATCCAAAGGGAACATTTCTTAAATGAATTGAAAATCGACCAGTATCCTGCAGGAGCACCTACGCCAACTCCAAGAAGAAAGTATGTTGATTGCGCAAAACGAATATTAAATCTGGTAGACAATTTTGATCCAACCAATATTTTAGATTATCTAAAAGGAATAGCTCATAACTTGAGTTATTAATTTATATTTTATTGTTATTAAAAAAAATACCAAAAAAAATAAACAAAAAATTTTTAAAAACCGAAAAAAAAAGACAAAAAAAGAAAAACAAAACAAAAAATACAAAAAAAAAAAACAAAAAATTAAACAAAACTTCTAAACACGCCTGCTTTACGCTGACAGTCCTAAGTCTGTGCCTAAGTGTGAAGGGAAGTTCTTTAAAAAAGAAAAACAAAAAATACAAAAAAAAACGAAAAGTTAAACAAAACTTCTAAACACGCCTGCTTTACGCTGACAGTCCTAAGCCTGTGCCTAAGTGTGAAGGGAAGTTCTTTTTTATTTAAAATTTATTGAACATAATTTTTAACTATTCGTTTCTTACATTTATACTAAAATTTACCACAACATAACTTCTAAGTAGATAACCACAACGTAATAAGATCTGGTGGAGGTTTTTTGTAATAACAATAAAGAATTTTTAATTGAAATTCGGTGTCCCCTTAAATTTAATAAATCTATTCCAGATATTTGATTTCGAAAAATTGATTTCGAACAATTGATTTCGAATAATTTACCGGTACCCGTTTGCTTAGTATTGTTATATCTGTAATTTACTATAAAAAATAAAATTCAATGCTGCTTTACTTGAAATGAGGTTTTTTAATTCACATATTTACAATGCTTGGCCCCCGCTAATGAATTTAAATACCAAACTGGCTCTCGCAACAAAAAGTTTGGACGCCTCTGCTTTGAACAATACTTACTTGTCGTATGGTCTGTTACCATAAAGGTGGGCGAAACTATTGACTGCCCACGTGGAGTTTAGAGATATGATGTATCTGACAATGCAAATGACTTTGATGCTGAGATACCAGCTTTCTCCCCATAATAAGGGAGGAATGGCGGATGGTAAAATGAAGCAGAAGAATAATTTGAAGTAAATCCAGTGCCTGAAACGAAAATATCCAGATTAATATTAATCGTATTATGTCAAATTTAGTTTTTCACAACGACTTAAATTTAATCTTATCTTTAAAATGTCGTTGTGTTATTTCTTGATACACAAAACTACTTACTTAACATGAAAAGCGACTATTGGATCATCTGTAATGTCGCTTAAGTCTAGGGTTCGTCCCTTTTTGATAACATCTGGATGCTTTCGCATCATTAACCATCCTACATGCGAGAAGAAGAATCCTCTATTTGAATTGTGTGGATCTGCGTCAGTTTCAGAAAATTTATGATGGACTCTATGATCGCGTACCCAATCGTAGAGAGTATTCTAAAAAATAAATAATTGAGGAATATTAATAGTTATTTATGTAACTAGTGTGTAAAGTAGCCTTTTTTTTGACGAATGTGAATATTGTCGCATGAGCCGCAGGCGAATGCGACAATCACATGAGTCGAAAAAAAGGTCTTTACACACGAATTGCATACAATATTTTTTCTACTAGCGAATATTTAATTGAAATACAAAAGTTTAATAGTAATTTTCTTTACGCACTAGTGCGTAAAGAAACATACTTTACGCACTAGTGCGTAAAGTAAGTTAAATTTTTCTTTAGAGTCTTTTTATAATAATCTAAAATAACATCATAGTTTTCTAAAAAAATTCAATTCCTGAATATAAAATACAATTGCTTACTCTAGGTATAGTCGGAAGATCTCAATTTAAATTTTAAATGTCAGATTCAATTCACAAAGAAATGTCAGTCACTCACCGCCAACTTATACCTATTTACAGTATTATTTCCAGTACTTAATAATTATTTAACAATAATCGTTAAATAATTATTAGGTTATTTTACCGAATTCTATAGGTTTCTATCTCCAATTTATGAAAAAAACTTTGATTTAATATCCGTTTATTATACCTATATTTTTATAAGACTGGATATCTATAACTACATACATATTGGAATTTTTTCTTTACGCACTAGTGCGTAAAGTAAAACTCTTTACGCACTAGTGCGTAAAATAAAGTTTTACGCACTCGAAAATGTGTCTAAAGTACGTACTTTACACACGGTAGTAGAAAAAATATTTTTCTATAATTGCAATTTCTTGAATTATTATTGGCATTAAAAGAAATTATGAAGTGCTATAATACACTAGAGATCTCCTCTTTTACGTTTCAAGCAAAATATACTTCTACCCAAATGACATAAAAATGTAGTCAAATACAATAACGAACCAGTTATAGTCCAAGAGCTAGTGAACCCTGGGAGTAACGGTTTCCCTGTAAGGTTAGAAATTTTTATACTTACGATTTATGGCATGCTAAGAGCAATAGCAATAGCGTCAGTCCTGCACGTCATCAGCCCCTTTATTTTTTAGACTGTTAAGTAAATTGAGTTTCAAAACATGTTTCTGTAAATTTGAAAATTTAATAGGATAAAGTTTATTTATTGTACATCTTAAAAAAATTGACAGGCGATTACCACAAAACAGTCTAACCTATAGAAGTGAAAGTCCAATAGGATTACCTAGAATGAAAAAATGAGGTGTCAAACCCATTCACCTGAGGCACTAGTTGCAATTGAGTTGTCGAAATAGGCAAGGCAGCTGAGGCCGAAAAACAGACTGAGGGAAGAAGAATTTCAGCGATCGCAGTATTTCATAACGCCTAACAGGGCACTGCTGTATGAGGAAGCACCTCTACAATCTAGGAGTAGAGGAAAGTTCCCTATGTAGGGGTTGCGGCATGACTGATGAAACGTCAGTTCATGTTCTCTTAGAGTGTCCACACTGGGCTGTATTACGCAGGCGAATCTTCGGAGTCACTGTCATGGCTCCTGGAGACACAAGCAGGCATCCACTGAAAAAGGTTGTGGCCTTTATGGAAGGGCTCGGCTTCATGGATGACTAGGTAGTAGGAATGGCACAATGGGCCCGCCAGTGGCCTCAGTGTCGGAACCTTTGCTTGAGTTGTCCAGGACAAGGCTCGCCTGCACATTTAGTAGTAGTAGTAGTAGGTTATGTTTGAGCGACCAGGGGTCGCGACGCAAAAGATCTGACCGTTACGTTACGTTACGTTACGCTACGTTATGTTACGTTGCTTCGTTATGTGCCTTGCTTGCATGCTTGTGCTCTCTCCTTAGTCTCTCTCTCTCTCGTTTACGAAGCAGCGATTCATATGCTCCGGCCGGGATTCGAACCCGGGCCGCCCACGTGGAATCCGAGCATCCTACCACTGAACCACCGATGCTATATTGAAAAGCTATGCAAAGCTGGTATTCGCAGTGCTGGTGATCTACTTGAATTTGTTCGGATACATTTTTACTATTATTTCCATAATTTTTTTTGCGCGATTGATCTTTTTTGTTCATTTCTAAGAAATTTAAACTATTTTATTCGGAATTTATTTCAATATGATCGCGCAAAAAATGGTATAAGCATCTGGAACGTTAGGGGTAATTACAACGTTTGCATGTAGATTCCTCTCGTAAAATTGGACAAAATAATATGAGGATTTAGGGGTCTAGCACATCTACTTTTCGAAATACAGGGTGTTGAAAATTTAACAATTCAATTTTATGTTTCCACTAATTTTTTTGTGGTAAACGTACAGTTCTCGAATGTCCAATTTGTATAATGCTACGGTTTCCCTTTTTAAATATACGATGCTGTTATAAGTAGATGTTGCCAGTCGGACTCCCTCATGAAGGGTACCGTACCATTATCTATAATAATGAATATTCTGCTAAATATTTCAAACGTCTACCTGTTGTCGTTATTAATATCAAGCAGAATAATTTTTTAAAAATAAAATTAACAATTTAAAAAAATCTTCTTCACGGGGAATCGAACCCGGGTCTACCGCGTGAGAGTCTGGTTTGTTTACTATTCGGCCACCGAGCCACATGTAAATTGTTTATTTATAACGTCAAATGTATTATATAATTTTTGCTTAAAAGGAACTAAAGTTCCTACCGTGTGCCCCGCGACACGCTCTACCTTTTTGACCTCATCAACTGTGCGTTTTCTAATTGATCTGTCATATACTCCTGCTTATTGTAATCGCCTGTCATTTTTTTTCAAGACGTACAATAAATAAACTTTATCCTATTAAATTTTCAAATTTACAGAAACAAGTTTTGAAACTCAATTTACTTAACAGTCCAAAAAATAAAGGGGCTGATGACGTGCAGGGCTGACGCCTGCCAGGTCATGGCCATTGCTCTTAGAATGCCATAAATCGTGAGTATACAAATTTCTAACCTTACAGGGAGACCGTTACTCCCGGGGTTCACTAGCTCTCCAGCTATAATCTCTTCAGGACGACTTAAACTCTATTCGCTATGGTGTTCCCTCTTAATGCTGCTAAGTGCGTAGTGCTAAAACGTGCTAAAAACAGGCTGTATCTTATACAGAAGTGTTTTTCGAGAGTTACGTTTCAATCGTTTTGTAAACCTTACGCCCATTTTGGTTTAGCTGGGCCTACCTGATATCCTGACTTAATTCGTGATAGTTTATTAAAAAATGTTCAAAGAAAAGCCCTCACTTGGGACTGAGAAGACCTTCTAATGAAGAGAGATTTGATATGGCCATATAAACTTCTTTTAAACTTCGACATTTATATGGAGATCTTATCACAACATTTGCAATATTGAAATTCAACTTTGGACACCATCTGTGATATTTTCTTCAAATCAAGAAAACCGGCTCATGGGACACAAATTGGAACTTAAAAAAGAAAACGTTGTGCCTGATATTCTGTATCTGTAAAATTGGGAGGGTGAGTGTAGGCTCACAGCACTTAGGCCACATGTGACCCATTGTACATCCTCCTGAGGAGTTGTCCTCCTAGGTCATCGTCCTTCTTATCCTCCCCAGGAAGGTGGATAGATCACTAGGAGACATCTCCTTTATATCGGAAGGTGTAGGCCAAGACTGACCGAACACACACTCTCTTATTGACGATAACTCCGGACACTCGCATGAGACATGCCTGACAGTTTCATCTTCCTTTTCGAACATTTTGCATAGAGGTGGTTTTTTTCCTGGTCATCGCCAAATATCGCTTCGGCGCCAGCTTCCCAGGGTCGCCCAGGGTGATCCTGGCAAGACTGCATCCTTTGACTCCATACCATCTCTTAAGGGATTAAGCATGGGTGTAACGTTTGGCTAGTTCCGCAATGGTCTAAGTCGTCAGGCCGTAGGTGTCACTGGGTCCTAAATTTTTTAGTCCAGCCGCTTCCCTGGCTAAAGAATTGGCCATTCGATTACCTTTACTCCTGCCCTCGTGCCCTTTAACCCACCTCAGGATAATATTATCTGCCGAGGCGTTAGCTAAATCTTGGTGGTATTGTGCCTGATATTATGGTTATGGATAAAAAAGCTAACTCGGTTCCTCTAGTGTAGCCAATAACAACAATATTTTAGCCGAATACAACGAGAACATTGCAAAATGGAAGGCAGCCTCGCCAAACTAGGTCTTCACAAAAATACATACATCGATCTGCAGAAGTCTGCAATTTTGAATTCTTTGCGTTTAGACACGCTCGGGATAGGTGAACATTACCAGCAAGTGTATATTTGAGATGATGATAATAATGATAATATGACTTACTTGACCTGCAATGCTATAGCACATTAAAAGAATGAGTTTTAACGGTAGCTTTGCTTTAAATGCTCTATGTGTGAAGTATCGATGTGCTCCTGCTGTAACACCGAATCCAGACATTCCACCCACTATTGTAGCTGAAAATGAAAAAAAATTGATTGATTTTTGATACTTCAATAAACAGCACAGTAAAGTGATAGGAAGGAGCAAAGTAGAAATAGGGATTACAGGTCTTAAGACTGGGATATCGACAGCCATGGTGTACACTCCAACAATATTCCACAGAGAGCTATTAGCAGTAGATTTTTGTGCTCAGGAGTGCCTCAACTAAGCCAGAATATTATAGTTAGTTTTATAGTTAGTAACTTTGTTAGAGCCAATTCACACGACGTGTTATTTTATACAAAATTTTCGGAGACATTTTATCGAAAATTATATGTACCTACAAAATAAATAACGGAAAAAGTTTAAAGGATTTGTTCTAAAAACTAAATGGAAATGTGCGCAGATTCTGTAAACATGTTGAACGGTCTGCGATTTTTAGTGATTCTGGAATTAATATATTTACTAACTTCAAAACAATAAAACCCAGGTAACCAAACTGTCGAAAATGACGTCAAAAAGACGGCTATTTTTGGACATTATTTGTCTGGTACGTCTAATGACCATACATTGGCGTCATATAGACGTCACAATTTATGACGTCATATAGGCCATAGACGTCTAAACATGGACTTTTCTATCATTCCCAAAGGTCCAATGAAAGTTTAACTTAATACCGGGTTGACGTCTAATTGACTAGTGAAAATGACGTCATTGTGACGTCTAAAACTCGTCGTATTATTTAAGGACCACACTGACGTTAGAAAGACGTCAAACTGCTGTGATTTACTTACGTCTTTTAGACGTCAATTTCTAACGTCAGTAGACGTTTTTTAGCCCAATATGATGCTGTCGTTTAGACGTCATATAGACGACATGGTCAAAATAGCAGATGGAGGTATTCATTGAAACTTTAAATAGTATATTAAAGTATAAGTGGATATTAAGGTCTTTAAAACACGCGCGATTTTTGGAGCACGACGGCGAAGCCGGAGTGCTCGAAATAGAGCAAGTGTTTTAAAGACCAGTTATCCACGAATACTATATATATATAGGGTGTTCCATTTATAACGCATCCTTTAAACTTGATTTTTACCCACTTTAAATGCACAAATTAATTCGAATTTTTTTTTTCACACTTGTCAAGTGCCTATGACAAAACAATATTATTATTAACATTTTCCGAGCTCATTATTTGCTCCAAATATCGAAAATTCTATTACTTAAAAAGTTTTGCCTATAACGAGTTCTAACAGGCTTTTTCTCCAGTTTTAAGGAGTGCCCACGAAGACGGCCGTCTAAATTGAGGGGGCAAACTGCTTGAAGGTCGCCGAAGTTGAATTTCAAAATTCGGAAGGAAAGAATAAGGTCACCTCGGAGACGTCTTTCTTCAAATGTTGTAAGATTTGCCATGGTTTATCTCTCTTCGTACGTGTAGGTCTAACACGGCCAAAAGACAATCTGGTTGCGCGTCTTTCTAGCATTTCACGATCTCGAGCTAAATCTGGATACCACGAAGGCCCCGCGTCTTCAAGTATGGGTCGGACATAGGTCTTGTAAAGTTTGCAATATGTTTCGAAAGCAGCTTTAGAGAGAGTTTTTTGTATTAGGAACAGTTTAGAGTTCGCGCGTTTACAAATATGAGAAATATGTTCACTCCACGTAAGTTTCGAGTTTACTAATAAACCAAGGTCGGTTTGTGATGATACCTTGTTTAATGTCTGTCCAATGATGGACTAAGAATTTTGCGGGTTATTGTTTTCGATGTGTAACACGACACACTTATCAATGTTCAGAGGCATCAACCAATCGGAACACCATTCTTGTAGTTTATCAAGATCACTCTGCAAACTTAAATAACTGATATTGGAATTTCCGTAAAGTTTCATGTCGTCAGCATAAGCCGAAATTGAGGTTGACAGACAGTATCGAAGATCACTGGAATATGAGATGAAAAGTAGGGATCCAAGAACGGAACCTTGTGGAATACCGCTAGTTACGGGTCTGGGAGAATTCTTGTCCAACTCTGACTTTGAAGAACCGGTTTGTTAAGAAGTCTGAAAGCCATTTGTTGAGAGTACCTCTTATGCCAATATGATCGAGCTTTTGTAGAAGTCTACGTTTTGGCACTCTGTCAAAGGCTTTCGAAAAGTCAAGGTAAATTATGTCTAAAAGGATGTCTGTCATCGAGTTCTTTAGACCAATCGTTGGTACAGTGTAGTAAACCATGCTGGAAGGTCGGGATTACATTTTAAGGCAACAAAAATTCGACCATTTGGTCGGCAACAATGGATTCCATTACTTTGGAGATAATGGGTAAGAGGCTTATCGGACGGTAATTGTTTGGATCCAATTTATTGCCTTTTTTAAATACTGGGGTGACTGATGCTAATTTCCAGGTTGGCGGAATGCAGCCTTCCGAAAACGGATATGATAGTCTGTGAGCACAATTTTTAAGGAATAATGCAGGCAATCCATCTAGACCTGGGGAGGAATCGGTTTTAAGATGTAACGGGCGTTCCAGAATTTGGTTTTGAGGAAAGGTGATATTGTGAAGTGGTGCTTCGATACGAGGTCCTAACAAGGCTGGAAGTGCTTCATCGGGTGGTTCGTTTGTAAAGACATTATCGAAAGACAAAGAAATAATTTCAGCTGTTTCGTAATCAGAACAGATGCTTCCATCTTGTTGTTGTAAAGATGGGGTGGCAACTTTTGAGGAAAGCGATGTGCGAATGTATTTTTAAACTTTTTGCTGCTACCACTGTTGATAATGTTTTTTTCATAGCTTTGTCCAGAGGCAGATAGTTGCTGTTTCAGTCGGTTGGAGAATCTTCTATGTGTTAGGAAGTCAGAGAGGTTGGAAGATTGTTTATACTCGTATTTCCTCCACAAGTTCCGCTTGTGTTTCAGCATAGTAGTGAAATATAGGGTCTTCCAATTATAACGCAATGTAACAATTTCTGGAGAATTGGAGAATCTAAACGTGATCGGATTAATTTTAGCGACGATCAAAAAACAGGTCTACCAACGGTAGTCGCCCAGCGTTGCTTTTCGTCCAAGAAGATCGACAATACACAGATCGCGGACAGTCTATTCGAGACATACACAAGTAGGTACGACATGGAAATATGAGAAAAACTACTTGAAAGAGAAAGAAGAATAATTGTGCGCAGTCAGCGTTGGATGTGTGTTCAGTTCCAGCTACCAATCTGATATGAAAGCAGCGTTGCCAGTTTCGAATGTTTGGTACTTTCTAAGGAATAAATAACTTATTTTGCATTCGACTTTTAACACGCGATAACGCCGTACTTAGTGGAAGAGAATCGAGATTGATAATATTATTCACTTTTGAAAAATGAGTGAGATCCACACAAATAGCAATAAAATAATATAGTTCAAGGAAAAATTTGAACAAATTACAATCTGCAATAAATAAAATCTATACACTGCTTTCGATTTAACAATTATTGGTATTTAGATTGTTGTCGACGAAAATTGGGAATACTTTTACAGATAAGTACATTAGTACATCAGTCATATCCCACCTACTCATTCCTTTTTTCCAAAATCTAGTAACACTCATGTCTCTATTAGGCAAATGCGATAATTCATATTGGAAACTTTTGAAAAACAAACTTACCATAAACTCCTAAGAGAATCTTCTCACGTAGTGGATAAGTTAATACAACATAAACAGCTAAAATATGCCACACTGCTATAAAGAATACACTGTACCATATAATCGGAGTTTCGAACTCCCAAAACCAAAATTTATACTTTCCATAAACAGGTATCGATTTTTCTTCTTTGGGCGATTTGGGATCAATATTTTTAATTTTCCCACTATCATTAATTACATCACTAGCTTCTTTAACATTTTCAATTTTTTCGTCATTACTTTCATCAGTTTTACTTAAATTACCATTGCCAATTAAAGCTTTACCATTCAGGTTTTTGTTGATTGAATCTTTTCCATTGAAAATTATGTTTGAATCTTTACAAACATTGTTGTTAGTGCTATTTAGGTCTATACCATTAGTCATTGTCATTAAGGGTTGTTTTAAAGATTCTTGCTCTATTTGTTGACTAGATACATGTGTTAAGCAAATCATTTTGATGGTTTATTTATCTCAGTGTTGGTGGAATTCTATTTCAATACAGTGGCTTTTTGAACATTTCTGCATCTGTAAAAAAATGAAATAATTATTCAAGTGGTCACTATTCAAAATGTGGAGGAAACGAACCATTATAAATATTACCAATTTTGAAACAATACAAAATACAACAAAGTGCAAAATTTGATTCACACATTCTGTTTCTAAATAAAAACACTAATAAACATTCCTCTAAAATGAATTGAATTAGATCACAACAATCAATTATTCATTGTGTACAATATTTTTGTGATCAAGGTTATGTTTCAATACATTTTTTATGATATTACAAGAATTTGATTGATTTTAATAATTTTCACTGTTGATTTATGATTATTTTCCGTTTTATCAAGTATAAAATGAAATATAAAAAATAAGAACCATATCTTATTTATTGCAACAACTTAATCTAACGTGGCACTTGGAATTGCACAAAAGTTCCTTGCTTTTACAGCTGCATTTAGTCGTGGAACACTTCCTTTTGCAGTAACAACGTTTATAGCCTTGCCCTCCACTTTTTGAATTAGCAGAAGCTGCTTCTCTTAGCGACATTTCTTTTGTTGAAACTTCGTCCATGGAAAGTAACTTTTCATTACAAATTACGAACTGGTTATGGGTGAAAAGCTGCTTCAAGGTACCATTTTTGTTAGCTAATCTATAAAAGTCTGAATCCTCTATCCAACAACAACCGCTAACACATTTCGAGGGTCTCTATGACCACGGTCGACATCAGGGACTTGAATTCTTACGGTATCACCAATTTGGGCAGAAGGCAACTTTTTTTTGAGGTTCGCAACATTTTTGTTGCTTGAAGTAGAAGATTCTCTTTTGCAGCTACTCTTTTTAAAGAAATTATCTCGTGTTGTTCAGTCTGTGCTTGAGATGAAGATATTGTGTTAGGTGGCGGATCAGTCAGTGCTTGAGATGAGGATGTGCTAAGTGGTGGATCAGTCAGTGCTTGAGATGAAGACTTGCTAGGTTGCGGATCTGCTCCAATGGTATTTTTATTATCCATGTCTGTTTCAACATAAGCTTCTAGCTGTTCTTTGGTCTCAATGTTTGAAATTTTCCGAGATTCACCGTACCTCATTTATGTTTGTCGACATATACCGGTGAAAGTCCGAATGTATAATAGAATTAAGAAATGTTCAGACTTTCACCAAGGCATTTGACATTTGTCGATATCCACCGGCGAATGTTGATATTCACTACTTTCGGTCTTTCACGGTAACATACACACTACTTAATGTCTACTAATTTATTTACACTCGGTATAATAATTGTCCTAATTTATCTTCAACACTATTTATATTCACTGTCTGTTCACTCCCTGTATACTGGAACTGTTTACCGATTCACTGTATTCTGAACAACTCCTCCACTCACTCAAAACATTCGGGAATAAACCGTTGTATTTCTCTATGGAGCTTTCTAGAAAGCGCATTCGCCAAAATGCATTGTTCGCGACAGGACCGGCTTCTGTATCACTGAGTTCGTAACATGATTGTGATGCGATGTTTCTATAAAGCAAAATTGAAATTTTCAACGATAACGAATTCAGAACTTTAAGACTTGCGAATATTTGAATTGTTTACAGTGTTTAAAAAAGTTTCTCAACTACTAGCTGTTAAATTGACAATTATTGATTCCTCTAGCCAACTGAGAAGTTGAATTTCTTTATCAGTGGTTAATAATTTTTTCTATTATCAACCTAGGTCAATAATGGACAAATTCAAATATTTTGAGAATTCTGGGATAGTAGTTCAACAAAAACTTGTGCAACATAATTTCATACACCCAAGAGATTGTCTTTAACATAATTGCTGTTGGAAATTACTTATCGAGATAAAATTATTTGAATAAAAATGCCATTAGTTTAAAATTCGTGCTCAACCAAAAATGACTAATGACATAACGAGTACGTTCATAATATATCGAAAACTGACAGTGGACTTGTCAGTCGGACAATTGAAGTAACTTGTGGACCTAGGACATTTCTATACAAATTCCATCATAAATTTTCTCAACAAATGTGCATCGCTGAATATAACAAACCTACTTGGCGATGCAGCTTCATAAAATATGCCTGTAGACCGTAGGTATGCAGAAGTCAATCGACATAAAGTATAGTAGTATAGTCAGTTCGCTATAGACAGCTTACACAGCTTGAGGAGCGAATAAAAATGTCTAAGATCCAATGGCGCTCGTATCGTTGGATATTCTCTGCAGTTTACTCGTGTGTTATCGAAGCTGGAGAATATCTAATCGAATTAAAATATGGAAGTAGAGAAAAACTCGCATTTAATGGTTATTAAGACACTCATATATTTATTACACCTCATGACTTAATAGACATCATTGACTGCTCGTTGCAGAATAGACTATTCTAATACACATGAGTATACAGCGTGGTCCGTAAGTAATGGTGCAGAGTGAAATGGAAGATTCCTCGCCTAAAAATATTACAATCTGACGCAACTTCTTCGAATGAAATATTGATGATAAGAAAGATACAGGGTGGCAAAGTTGAAATGTCAAAAATGTTTTTTCTCAGTAAATTGGAAGATTTTGGATATACAAATGTAAAGGCAGATGTATGGAATGATCGCTAAAAAGTAACATGTTACACATCTTTAGGCGCCTGAACAATCCGTTATGTACACAAAGCGGGAAGGAAACTCTGATAGAACTTCTCGAAGTACATTTTCCAGAATGCAAAATAAGTGATGAACCATTAGATACAGAACAACAAATGGTCTCGAGGACTCCAAATCGGAGTAACGAGGAAAGTTGGAAAGTATCTAGGGAAGTGGTTAATCAAAGCAAAATAAAATGGGCAACTAACTCATTTGAGCCATATAAATCACCGGGACCGGACGGGATCTATCCAATTATGCTGCAAAAGGCAGACGGCATTATACTCAGCAGACTGTGTACGATCCTTAGAGCGAGTATGGGACTAGGGTACATACCAAAGGTCTGGAGAAATGTTAGGGTGGTCTTTATTCCTAAACCTGGTAAAACAGGTGACAATAAAGCGAAATCCCTGAGACCCATAAGTCTGATGTCATTTGTACTGAAGACATTAGAAAAACTGGTGGACATGCACATTAGAGGAGGATCGTTGGTAGAAAGACCGATCGACCTGGATCAATATGCATACAGACCAGGAGTATCCACAGAGACAGCACTCCATCACCTAGTACAAGGAATAGAGTACGCTCTCGAAAATAAGGAAGTATTATTAGCAGCCTTCCTTGATATAGAGGGTGCCTTTGACAACACCTCCCACGAAGTAATCACTAGGGCAATTCGTCAAAAGCAAATTGACGAAACAAGCTGCAGATGGATAGACTGCATGCTGAAAGACCGAACGATATTCTCAACCTTGATGGGCACAACATTGTCAGCCCGAGTTTCAAGGGGATGTCCTCAAGGAGGAAGACTGTCTCCTCTAATATGGAACCTTGTAATGGACGGACTGATAAGGAGACTCAAAAAGGAACACCATACTGTCTTAGGATATGCGGACGATCTAGTCATCGTATCACAAGGCAAATTCAGTACTACGGTCAGAGAGAGCATGCAACAGGCTCTGAACATAGTAACGAAATGGACGACAGAGGTAGGTTTAAATATAAGTCCCACCAAATCAAACTTAGTACCCTACACCAAGAGAAGGGACTTGGCAGGTTTGGGACCACTATACCTTCAAGGTACGGAAATTCCAATGGTTATGGATGTTAAATATCTCGGGGTGATTATTGACTCGAGATTAACATGGTCCAAACAAATGGAAAAAGTTGCAGCAAGATCGGAAACCACACTAATGATGGCAAGACGAACTTGTGGTAAAACATGGGGGTTGTGTCCGCGAATGATACACTGGATATACAGTGTAGTGGTTAAACCCATAATAACATATGCGTCTTTGGTCTGGTGGACAAAGACGACACAAAAGAATGCAATGATGAGACTGGGCAAGGTGCAAAGACTTGCATGTCTCAGCATTGCAGGATGCATGAGAAGCACGCCAACGGCAGCACTAGAAGCCTTATTCGACCTTCCTCCACTACACCTCGTGATAATGGGGGAAGCAAGGATGGGACTATTTAGGTAGCAAGATCATCTGAGCAACAAAATAGTTAGATCAGGACACACATCTGTTAAAGACATCATAAGTGAAGCCATTTTGGATATGAAAACAGACTTTATGGCCACTAAACTTCTCCCAAGCCCTAAATATGAGGTAGAAATACCTCACAGAAAGGACTGGCAAGACCCAAGCAGACTGAAATTTCCCCGAGGAGAGACCTGGTACACAGACGGATCACAGACAGGGGAAGGAGCAGGAGCAGGAGTGTACAGTGAAAAGAGAAACACAAAAGGCTCTTTCTCACTAGGCAAACATACCTCTGTATTTCAGGCAGAGATCTATGCCATCCTAGAATGTGTCAGAATTAACAAATATAGGACTGACACTCATAGGATAAACATACTAACTGATAGCCAGGCAGTCCTTGCGGCT
>CAJUYG010002612.1:0-29543 GCA_910591675.1 Galerucella calmariensis | reverse complement strand
TAATTAGGGTTTATTACTCCTCGTACTTTCTGTACAGACTATAAGTGCAACGAATTAACAAAACCAATTATACGACCACTTCCAAAAATCTTACAAAACGTGAGTTATAATTTACTTTGAACTTTGAACACATGAGCAATTGAAGAAAAAATAAATTACAGCGGTAGTGCGTTCCCAACACAACACCTTGAGTGAAAGAGTTATACTTGGTTAAGGTGCTATCAGACGGTTCACTTTTTATTCATTTTTGTCTTTCACTCGGCATCTTTCACTCGAAATGATACATCTGAACTCAAAATGCAACAAGAGTGCTGAATGAATTCATTAATGAACCTATCCAACGATGTTGGATTTTAGCATTCGGTATCATTCACTCCTAGTCAGAATGAACGAAAAATGAACCGTCAGCACACAAAGAGAACGTTCACTCGGATTAAACTGATTCCGAGACGCACTTCATCACCCGACGACATATTTTGAAGAAGAACAGATGAATGTTCTTTTCTTTGTCATTTACACTAAGTCGTGTGAACATGGGATGAAAGAATAATGAAGCATTCACTTGGGTGAATATTCACTCGAGTGAACCGTCTGATATCACCTTTATTACAAAGTGAGAGTTCATAACACATTCAATATATACTTCACACCTACACCACAGCGTCTACAAACGCACCAAGAGAAGCGTTTATTTTGTCGTCTGACTGAGAAGTACAGTTTTCGCTCCTCGCCTAATCCATATATTATGTCATCAGTCATATTTGGTTGAGCACGAATTTTGAAGTAAATAAATAGTATTCGGAAAATTGTGAAACTCACGTCTGCCCATATTCTTTTTGTGCAGAAGCAGTTTGGCTGCGAAAGCAGCAACGACATTTTTTGTTTTAATTAAATTTAGTTCATCGCCTTGCAGTTGGAGGTTCATGTCGTTGAACAATTTATACAGGTCTGTCATGTAAGCTATATCATTCTTGTTGCGCAGTTCTGTATCTTTAGTTTCCAAGAACTCTATCACAGAGTCAAACAGGTTATAAAATCGAATCAGACAATTGCCTCTTGACAGCCAACGAACTTCAGTATGAAGCAACAAACGGTTGAAATCTTCGTCATTAGTAACACAAAGCTGATGAAATAATCTATCGTTCAAAGAGCTGCTACGGATTTTATTGACTGCATTGATGACATATTGCAGTGATTGAAATAGTCGTTCAGTTTCTAGCAACCAAATGTTGTCTATGAATAACGCAATGTATAGTAAGGACATCTGGAATTTTATTTTTTAAGTACGCTATACTGCATACCACTGGGTGTATATCCTCTTCATGTTCAATTCCTGTAATAAATCTTCCGTTGCATGTTAGGGAGGAAGCGAAGTTAGGATCTGAAGCTGCATTCACTGGTCTCGAACCAGTGTTTGAAATATCAAAAAGCGCTGCACGTGGTTGTATATGTCGGTGGATTCAAGCTTAACATAAGGCAAAAACCCTCGAAGACGCTGACTAATGAAATATTAAACCTCAGCAGTGGCCAGATAAGGACTGTAACGGTTTTACTCACCGGTCTCTGTACCCTGGGGAAGCACATGCATACAATCGGCACATATAGGCAGGTACTATGCACGGAAGAAAGGGAAGCGGCCTCTTGCATTATCTTTGAATATGAAGCATTGTCACATTGGATTTCTCCAAGAAGAACCTAGTGAAAAGATTGTTGAGCCTGATAAGATAAGATAAGCAGATAAGAGCAGAAAAAGGCTGAATTGCCGGGACTCTAAGCCTCTGACTGATGGTGCCAAACTAATCAATCATTGTATGTATATTGGGGTGACTTTTATTGAGACCTAAAAGATCTGTTATGTCCATTTTCTTATACTAAGTGAGTGTACCTCTTTTATCCAGTACGCTTCTAGGTGCTGTTCATGTTTTCATTTTTTATCATTTCTTTCAAAATTACTTATCTAAGAAAACCCCTCCCTACGTTAATGCAGCTCCGTAGTCTGGATTTGAACTTAATCGCGATTCGTTAACCAATATTTGTATTAATTTATCGTCACATTCCATACACACAAATATTTACCTTTGCTTTATTTTAATTATGCACTATATCGGCGCCTTCAAATGGAATTACGTGTTTTACATATAATCCCAGAATGTAAACTTTGTAGCGTGAGCTGGAACCCCCAATGTTCTTGGCAATGATTCTATAAAAACAAAATATTATTAAAGCCTCACCTACTTTCCAAAAATACTTCCCTTGTACTTTTTCCTTTCTACTTATTACCATTAAAATAGTTCCATCGTAGTATTGCGTGGATATATGTATTATTGTAGTCACTTCTTATTTTGGTAGTGTGCCAATTGCACTGCAAAGGTCGAAGTGATTAAATTAACGACAAATTTACTTACGCCCAATTTCATCAACCACTTCCTAAAGTTAGGTAATACCTAAGTTAGATTTTGGAATTGCTTAGTGAAATTTTCGTTTTACCACGAGCTAAGAACTGACAAAACACAAAAAAAAGACCTTTCCAATGTGGTGTCTCGAGACATATGGTTACATTTAAAAACATTACCAATTACTTCACCACGTTAATACTGGTAACGCAACAAATAAAGTACCGCTAAATATCCAAAACGTAGAAAGTTTGTATTATATACTATATTTTTTTGGCAGATTCTAAATTGCATACATTGAGTGCAGTTCTTCTTGTATTTCATTTTCCATATCGCTCAGAACGGTGAATGGCACCAAGACAACAAACAACAGAAGGGCGTCGTCTCACCCAGCATTTTATGAAGAGTGAGAAAGAGAGAGAGACGTCGGGAAAATATAGTTGTGAGCGTCGCGATGCGGCGAAGGGAAGGGGAGTGGTGCAGTCGCGTCCTTGGCCGAGTGCTCGGGTGAACGGCCAGGAGCAGCAGTGGCAGAATTTTATACTCCCCCTTTTCATGTTATCCCCTAAACCTCGCTTATTCCCCTCAGCGTCTGACGGGATATTTGAGACATTGGCGTTGTTCCGGAGGAATTCTCTGCATTGTTATGCAAAGTTACAGTCTTAAATTTTTACATCGAGATGGAAAGAAAAATGAATTTTGGTTGCAAATACAAAAGATTTCCACCACCAAAAGTATACAGGGTGCTTTTACACCAAATAGTAATATTGTAGTGTAGGCTATTCTAACAATTCTATTTGACAAAAAACCTGACGGCTTTGTAGAGTTAGCTACTTTATTCACAATGTTAACTTTTCAATAATTAAAATCACTATCAATAATAACAATACAAAATAATAATGTAAGAAACAAAAAACATATCCTCCCCCAGGTACAAAACATCTCTCAATTATCTTTCTTTTTCGCAGCATTTTTGGGGTAATTTCGTAAACGGCATCAATGATAACTCGTTTCAAGTCTTTAATATTATGGTTTAATTTATTTGCGTGAACTTTTTGTTTTAAGTAGCCCCATAAAGAAAATCTAAAATAGTTAAATCGGGAGATCGGGGCGTAAAAATATTGGTCCATAACGTCCCATCCATCGCCCAGGAAAATATTCATCCAGACATCCTCTAATTAGCAAAGTCGAATGTGACGAACATCCATCATGTTGAAAATACATTTTACGATTTTGCTCCAAGGGAATATTTTCTAATTCAGGTATTAAGGAGTTTTCCAGCAAATACTGATATACCTCCTGATTTAACGTATCTTCCAGTAAATACAGTCCGATTATTCGATCCAGTAAAACTGCACACCAAACATTAACTTTTTTAACAAATTGACTATTACAGTTAATCCTGTAGGTTTCCACTACCCAAATCCGTTTGTGGTAAATGTTGCTTTATTAGTAGAGAAAATATTGTGAAAGGATCGGTCATGCATAAGTTTTTCACCAATCATCGCACAAAAGTCTAACCTTGTGTCATAATCATAATCTTGTAAGGAATACCTGAATAAATTTCGGTCTAAATGGATGAATTTTGTTTTGCTCTAATATTTTCTGTAAGTGACTCTTGGAAAAACCAACCTACACTGCTCTTTTTCGTAGACTCAACTTGAGACATTCCCTTAACGAATGCATAGCTGCATCATCCTCCTCAACGTACGCCTTTTTCAATTTCTTTTTGTCTTGTCTCGTCAAACTTCTTTATTAATTTTTTCAATTCACACACCGTAATGGGTACATCTGGATATTTTTCGTGGTATTTTGCAATTGCATACTGGTACGAAACTACCCCAATACCATAACACATACATTTTTGACAAATATTTATTAAAGAATGTCTATTAGGCAATCCAGTGACCTGTCAAATAAAATTCAATATGGCGACACAGGTCAAACAAAAATGTGATTAATACATTGTAGACCGTGGATTTTGGTATATACTATTGAAACTGGGTGAGGGACATTTGAAAACAGTTACCGACGTGGTACACCCTGAGGGAACAGCTGCACAAAACGGACAAAGCTAGTGAAGCTTTATTAACACTATTTTGTACAACGTATATATTAAAAATTAAAATTAATTCGAAATGTTTCCAAAAAAAAACATAACTTTGATCTATCATTGAGTTTGAAAAATAAAACCAAAAAACACCATCTATAATTTATTCTTCTATAAAATTTCTGTTCTGCAATTCACATAATTCACAAACTACTCGATCCCTGTATATGTATACAGATTAAACCTCGAAACTTGAAATTGTTTGAAATATTGGTCACTGACCTAGAGATATATTTCTTTCGTTATCAACGGATTATTTTCAACATGTTCAACATGGTATTTGATATTCTTATCTGGTAAACTTGATTTATGGGTTAGTATAATTGTGATTGTTTTAATAAAAGAAGATAACATTTAATTATAACAAGGAGAAAATTAGTAAACAGCAGTTAGCGTTATTGTTATAACATTCAAAAAATGTATTTGTAGTTTTTGTATAATTCTTCCAATGACTCAATAATAATGTTAATGACCAATTCATTATTATTATTGTTTAACCAGTTCAACTAAGGCCGTCGTTAGTGAAAATTACCCATAAAGCACAAATGAAAACTTCCTCACATAATAGCTGTCTTTGCTCTTCCCCTAATAATTGTTTGGACTACTACCACCTACTACTTGTATTCGAGAAAATCACGTGTCACTAGATGGCGCTGAATTTTTCAATATGGCTGCTATAGCGGTGAAAAACAAAACAGTCTGTAAGGGTGTTTGATGCTGTTTAGTTTTTTATGTGTATTTCGAGGCGTTTTTAGTGGGTTTGGCCAGGCTTTTCTTTATTTTTGTAATTTCCGTTATTTCCTGAACGTGTTTGTGTGGTAATGTTTAAGAAAATAGGTCTAAAAATGTTGAAAATTGAAGTAACCCTTTTTAACCTCATACAGGGTGGGGCAATCTTCTGACATCGGAGGATTACATCGTTGTGGTGAGAGATAGAACTTTATAATAGAACTAATAAATATAAAAGCAGTTTTTAGTCTTTAATAAGTACTTTAGTCATCACAAACAGTATATTTTAGTTATGTAAAATGCAAGCTTGTATTTTATTTCCCAACTTTTTCTATTTTTGGAAAACTAACAATTATGAAAACCAACATTATAAGAACAGTCACATTTACATAAATGAACATTGACATTCTATAAAAAGTATAGTAGTTTATGCTAAGTGTTCAAAATGGCGACCATTTACTTCCATACAATTTTTTTCAAAAACGAGGATCTTACTCTTTCCAACATAGCTGGAGTTATTGTGGAAAATGCGTTACGAATCCTTTCTTTCACGTCTTCTCTGGGAGTAGGTTCCGTTTGATACACAAGTTGCTTGATGTATCCCCATAAAAGGAATCCATCGGTGTGAGATCCACGAAATTGGTCCACCACGTCCTATCCATCTGTCGGTAAAATGTCTGTTTAACCACCGATGTACACAACGAACGTGATATACAGATGCTTCATCTTGTTGGAACCACAAGTTAACTAAGTATTGTGTTTGAATCAACTTCCTAAACACAAACGAAGAATACAGCAATATTTCTTTGACATTTATTAGTAGATACTATTTTGATAGTAGCCCACTTGATATAATCAAAAATATGGCTTGATTATGTTTCGCCCATTCTCAAACAAGCCTATAATAACAATTTTTGAAAGTGAAACATGAATAAATATGAAATTTTTAGTAAACATTTTATTTCATTGATTAGATATTGTAGATGCATCCAAAATTGCGATTAAAATGTATGCCTCAGAAATGTTAAAATTTACAAGAGGTTGGATGTAAAAATTTAATACCATTTTATTTGTGTACGTAAAATACTTGTTTTTGACCATTATCTTAAAATATCTACGATTTTCCATTAACTTATGCCCTAAATGTACTACATCGTTTGAAATATTATTAATTGTACTAACAAATTGTAAAAAGACTTATAGGGTGATTCATTTAAAAATTTTGAGGTATTGCTTGATTTGCGTTTTGTTTCACCCTGTATTAAAGAAGCCACAGATGAAAAAATTAATTAATACCCAGCATAGCCAATGATGTGTGTATGACATTTGAATACAAAGATCTGTTGATTTATTTTAATTTACTGTTTTGCAGAGTGTTAAAGAGGAGGTCTTTTTTGCTAATAATTGGCCATATCTTTGTAAAACACCCTTATAATATATTAGAGTGCTATATTTTTGTAACGCTCTCGGTGAGATCTTTTCGATTCTTAAACAAAATATAGTATGTTCCATTTAAAAAAATGTAAGTTTGTGCTGCTACGTGGTTTTGGAACACCCTGTAGAATCGAAAGTATTTTAAAAATGTGCCCTCAGTAACTGTATTAGCTCACACAAAATTATAAAGTTCTATCTCTCCCCACAACGATGTAATCCTCCGATGTCAGAAGATTGCCCCACCCTGTACAATAGGTTCAAATATAATGAAGAATCAAACAAATTAATTTTTTTTATTTCATCGTGATTGGAATGTAAACTTATTTTAATTCGCGTTAAAAATAGAGTGTCTTTATTACGCCTAATAATTCATAAATATCATATCAAAACATAAATTTATGGGCCAAAAAGTTCGCAAAAACAATGAAATGAAGGTCAAATATAAGATGTCGATTAAAAAAAACAAGTTTTTTCTGTTGTATTCTTAACATGAAATCACTTGTATATATGTCTGTGGAATATATTATTACAGTTTTATCTAATACAAATATTTATTTGCGTCATATTTTCAACAATGAATTAATGGATTATGATAGGTCATGGGCTTGCCGGTTTTCTAATAATTTATGGCTATGCACGCGATTTAAAATTAAATAGCTATAGCTATAGCTTCAATTTGGTAGTTTAAGTGACTTGCTGACCAACACTTGTCGGTGTAAACACTTGCAGCAAGTGAGATTGCGGCAAGCTCCACCGCTTCTGTCAAGTGCTTGCAGCAAGTAACGACTTGCAAGTGTAAACGTGTTGCGATAGTGATCTAACAAGTTAGTATTAATTTCGAAACGATCTGGAAGTGTGCAGATAGTGTTTGTGCAAGTAGACAATAAAAAATGGATACAAAAGCAAAACGCTGTTGGACAAAAGAAGAGACATATGCAATAATTGAATCAATTCAAGAATATCCAGAACTCTGGAATATAAAAGCAAAAGAGTAGAGGGATAGAAATAGGAAGCAAAAAGCTTTAAAAATTTTATTTGAAGAATACACCACTACCGAAGGGGAAATTCAGCGAAAACTACATAACCTACGCACTCAGTTCAATCAAGAATGTAAAAAAATAAAAAAAAGAACAGGCGAAGGTGCGGATGAAGTGTATACAACTTCTTGGGAGTATTTCGATGCACTAAAATTTTTAATAAATGAAATTCCAGTACAGACAGAAGATAATTTAATGGTAAGCAAAAATTCAAACATCTCATTTTCGGTATTAAAAGTTCCCGACGGGGCGTATATTTGTATAGAGTTCTTACCTGTCATAAGAAAGTTATGGAGCATACATATTGTTGTAACAATTCCTTTCACTTTATCTGGCATAAGACATATGGGTTTTCTTAAGACCCGAAATCTGTTAGCCATTAGTCCGAATACATTTTCCAATATTCTTCTCGCTCTTGATAAGCGGTAGTTATACACACGATTAACGGCTGGCTGATTCTTAAATGGATACGGCTTCATTGGGTAAGGCTTTAAGGGGAAAGCATCATCGGCGACGATTACAAATGACACAGCTTTAGAGCTACCATGTAGTGGTTCTGGGGAAGGTAAATTTATTGCATTGTCTTGGAGGGCCGACGACAGAGCACACTGATGAAACACTCCTCCATCTGACACTGTGCCATTGCAGCCAATATTGGCATAAGTAATTCTATACTGTGCATCAGCCAATGCCATTAAAACAATGCTATTCGTGCCTTTATAACTTCTACTTCCAGGAGGTGCTTGCATTACTATAATGTTCGTTGCATCAGATAAAGAGCTTTGCGATCTGATATAGTCCAGTCATTACGTCGGAAAAATCGGGAAATAAATGAAAATGAACCGAGAAAGCCAAATTTTGGATATTACGTGGGGGATGGCAAGAAAAGCTTAAGTTCAAATTGTCGACCAAAATAACCTTGTGCAATTTCCGCCATCTTGAAAAAACCCTTAAATTCAGTTTTTTCATCATAACTCGGTTCCCCGTTGAGATACGAAATTTTTTATAAAATACTTTTTTGTTGCTCTTCTTGCGATCTACAATTAAGGTCCCATGCATTTTTCACGTATCGATCGTCGTTTTCGAGATATCGATCAAAAATATCAAAAATTTGGGGAGAATTTTTTTTTTCGCTATTTACTTTTTTCTGGTGGTGGTGGTGGTGGTGATATCGAAAAATGTTTGAAATAAAACTTGTAGAGCGTGTCCAGACCTACAAATTCGTTTTTCTATTTCTCATTTCCGACAAAAATTACGACCTCCAGCGCGCCACAAAGTCGGCCCCAGCGCGCCCGACGCGTCTCGCCATGGAGCACGTGACTATGCGACCGTTAGAGTTTGGGCGTGGGTCAGGTATAAAAGACCCTTTTTCCGTGTTCGTGCCGGAACAGGAACCAAAACTTCGGAAAGGGCACGACGTTCAAGGAAGAACCAATCGCCAGAGTTCACGTTCGACGAAACTTAGCCAGGAGAAGTTTCTGGCAAGGGACCAAAATAAGCACAATTTGATACAAATGCTTCGCCGTTATTTTGCAAATACCGGGATAAAAGTAGAACAGGCTTTTGAGGATGCTGACACTCTCATCGTAACCACAGCAATTAAAGAAGCATCGCTCCATGACTCTGTGGAAATCGTTGGCGAAGATATCGATCTTTTGGTCCTAATTTGCGGACTTGCAATGGAGAAAAAAATATTTTCTTCCCCAAACCAGCCATAGGCAAAACACCGGCAAAAGTGTACTCTCCAAATTGTTTCAAGCATGATAAGTCTGTTCTTGAGAACATTCTTTTCATCCATGCTTTCAGCGGTTGTGACACCACGTCATCTTTTTATAACATTGGAAAGTCGAAATTCATCAGCACCCTCGAGAAGAATCCGAACCTCCGGTCATCGGTAGAATTATTCAAGCAAGAAAAGGTCGATCCGGAGATGCTAGCTTGCGCGGGAAAGCTGTTCCTTATCGCTCTCTTTATGGTGGTCGTAAAGAGGACACGACGATGGATATTTTGCGATTCCATCGCTTCGCAAAATCAATGACGACAAGCAAGACGAATAATCTTTCACTGCTCCCACCAACGGAAAGTGCAGTCCGCCAACACGTTTTCCGGACATATTTACAAGTACAAACGTGGCTCGGAATTTTTAAAGATCCTCAAGAATGGGGTTGGCGACAAACAAATAATTTGCACCACAGCCGCACCCGCTCCACCTGAACTTTTGAAACTCATTTCGTGCAAATGCAAAGGAAAGTGTGGAGCTGCTTGTGGCTGCAGGAAAGCAGGAATCCATTGCTCCGTTATTTGCCTGCACTGCAGTGGACAGACATGTGACAATGTCGCCAGAGTCGAAATTTTATTCAACGACGATCACGTCGATGACGATGATTACGATTTTTCGACCGTTACAACATCATTTCCTGCGATTGAAGAGGTTTTACGACTCGAAGAGTCTACGGAGGAGGAACTTGAACAGCCAGGACCATCCAAACGACGAAAAACGTGTGAAAAAAATTACCACTTGTAATCATTATGTTTGCTGCATAAAAATTATTTCATCAATAAATTTTATGTATTTGATTTCTAATTTGGCTGGTTTATGAATTTTTTTTGTATTGCAATAATTCCCTGAACCATTTTCCATCCATTTTGACGCGTGGATACAACCGAGCGAGCAGCTAAATGAAAACCGGGCACAGTTTCACTGACTTTGTGGCGCGCTAGAGGTCGTAATTTTTGTCGGAAATGAGAAATAAAAAAAACGAATTTGTAGGTCTGGACACGCTCTACAAGTTTTATTTCAAACATTTTTCGATATCTTCTACCAGAAAAAAGTGAATAGCGAAAAAAAAAATTCTCCCCAAATTTTTGATATTTTTGATCGATATCTCGAAAACGACGATCGATACGTGAAAAATGCATGGGACCTTAATTGTAGATCGCAAAAAGAGCAACAAAAAAGTATTTCATAAAAAATTTCGTATCTCAACGAGGAACCGAGTTATGATGAAAAAACTGAATTTAAGGGTTTTTTCAAGATGGCGGAAATTGCACAAGGTTATTTTGGTCGACAATTTGAACTTAAGCTTTTCTAGCCACCCCCCACGTGATATCCTAAATTTGGCTTTCTCGGTTCATTTTCACTTTGAAATGTATATAATGACTGGATTAATAGTAACAGACGCTAAACGTTCCCTTGGCTTAATTGATTCACTCATATTTGTGTCTGATTTCTGTAATTTGTCGTGAATTAAATTTAATAAAAAATCAAAGTCTTTTTCAGACATGCACAAAACATTTTTAAACTGTTTTGGATCTTCACTTCTAAGATCCGACAATAACATTGAATATGCACTTAAAGTGGGTCTTCTTGCTATCCATTTTCTAACCCATATTCTCTTCGTTTTGTTGGACTTGTTTTTCTTATCTTTTCTTCTTTTAATTAACAGCAGTAGGACTGGACTGCTGCAGCTATTCTTCTTCGACGTGACATGAACTGAGTCTTCTCTCTACCAGAACATTCAAAGTACTACACTATCTCATGTAAAAGCTGCTGCAAGAAGTTGCTAGAGAATGTAAAATGCCACTCTCGAGATAGCACTTGCCGCAAGAATTTGGCAAAATTATTTGCTTCGATGTACACGCTTGCCCAAGTTACTCTAGGAAGTACTTGATCAAGTTACTCTCCCGTGTAAACAAAGCTTAAATCGTATGTCGCGAATAGAGGCACGCGCGATCCAAAAGCTAAGTGGCCTCCAAAGTCAAACGTACCTGGATTCCACGGCAACCATTAGGATGACCCAAAACAGCTTCACTAGAACTCTTGCTGAACCTACCACCACTCCATGCCTACATATAAGGCGAAAAAGGGCAAGCACCCATTAGTAGGGTACACAGTAAGGTGTATATAAGAGAATACAATCCGACAAGAGGATTCCCAAGTATAGCTTCGGGAAAAACTTCAAGACAGTTATAAAAGGCAGAGAGGTACGTCTCAAAAATCGAGGGAGGTGTAGGACTATCAGTAACTCTTTTAGAAGAAAAAAGGCATCACAACTATGACAAATATTATAGCTAATATTCTTGCTCAGAAATAATTGTTATGATCGTCTGAGTCAAGAGCAATAAAGTTTGATATTTCGATATGGGAGGTTATATTCAGAGACTACAAATATTTTTATTTCCATTGAAAATATTTTATTCAAACAACATTGTAGCATATGTAAGCCATGTTGATAATTCCGAATATATCACCGTTGATAAATTTAACAGGACACACACACATTATACATATTTGTTTTTCGACATAATGAACTTGACCGTGAACTTGTTAACCACGTAAATTATAATAGTCTCTTAGTTGATTTGGATACTTTATAAATGGTATGATAAAATATGGCATTTTTTATGTTTGCATTTTAACAGAGAATAAAAATATACGAATTTTACACTTTTAAACGTCGTGATGTTTGTCCTAGATAAAGCGCTAGTAATAAGCCATATTTCCAGAACAGAAAATAATTTTTTACAATCACATTGAAAAGTAGGCTTTTTCACTTGCCATTGACAACGAAAAGTTGACGTTTCTTGAGGAGAGTTACTTTACTCACGCCGAGCGTAAAAAATGGCAAAACGCTCGTTGCCCATAACAACCGATACTACAATAGTATATTGTGCAACAAGTGAGAAAAGTACTTTCCCCACATGTTGCACACTATACTTTTTCTACAACTGCACAAATTTAAAGAATACAATTAAAGTAACTATGGCTAGTAAAACAAAAATAACACTAAAAGTATCCCATCTCTAAGCTGTTAAATAATTTCATTCAAAATTATAGCTGATGGTGAAATTTGTACAATGAATGGTCAAACCCGGAACTTCATTTCTTTTCATTAAATTCTCTTTTATTTCGAATTTAGAAACTTTCAATATAATCTGACAGTTTTGTGACAACTAGGTAGGTATTTGAAGGTGACAGTAGCAGTTTTTGTCGATTAAAAATTTTGTATGTATTACGAGCAAAAACGTGACATTATTGCTTTCGAGTAATTATTCTCAAGCAATAATGTATCACTTTTCGCTCTTAACACATGAAAAAAGGTAGAGCGTGTCAAAGGACACACGGTAGGAACTTTAGTTCCTTTTAAGCAAAAAGTATGTGGTCGAGTAGTAAGCAAACCAGACTCTCACGCGGTAGACCCGGGTTCGATTCCCTGTGAAGAAGTTTTTTTTTATTGTTAATTTTATTTTTAAATTATTATTCTGCTTGACATTAATAACGACAACAGGTAGAAGTTTGAAATATTTAGCAGAATATTCATTATTATAGATAATGGTACGGTACCCTTCATGAGGGAATCCGACTGGCAACATCTACTTATAACAGCATCGTATATTTAAAAAGGTAAACCGTAGCATTATACAAATTGGTCATTCAAGAACTGTACGTTTACCACACAAAAATTAGTGGAAATATAAGATTGAATTGTTAAATTTTCAATTTGAAGTTATATTACAGTTTATAGAAATTTTTATTTTCTAGATTTTTTCTCAAGTGGGTCGTAGAAAAAATATGCTGTTCGGCTCGTGTGGATTGTCGATATCGCACTTAAACGATTGAGCACTCCGCCTACGGCGTCGTGCTCAAACTTCGTCCTCGTGCAATATGCCCATCATATCCACACTAGTTGCATAATAGTAGTTTGTACAACTAGTGCGCAAAGCGTCACTTTTCCCACGAGCTCAGAAGTTTGTGGCTCGAGCCGTAAGGCGAGTGCCGCAAATCTAGCGAGTGGGAAAAGTTATTTGCGCACAAGTTGCACACAATATTTTTTCTACAACCACATTTATTAATGAAAGAAATACAGTCATTTATATAGTTATTTTATTTAAAATTACGGAAAATGGAAAAATCGTTATGCTGATCATTTTTTTAGGTAAAATTGAAAATAAATACGTTCTGAATCTTTGGTAATTTGTTGAAAAATGCTTTTTTTTCGAGTTATCGGCAATTTAAAGTCAAAAATCGACCGAAAAACATATTTTTTAAATATTTTTCCTCATCTTCTACCACAGCTTTTTCAAATTTTTAAAAAGGAAATTACCCCGGAAAAATGTATTTATTAGGTACCCCAGTATTTTTTATTTTCTTGCTACTTTTATTTAGCTTGTTGAATTCGTCATACCAAATTCGCGATATTTACGGAATCCTATATAGGCGGATTTGCCGTGACGAAGTGAGCGAGATTTTCGAAACTATTTTTCGATTAATAACGTTAATTATAATACGTAGACATTTTTTGACTAATGTTCATTTTTCTTTATACCATCTACTGTCTAAAATAACCTTTACTATCCACGAAGGAGGTACCATGGATCCCTTTTATTGTCTAATTATGGATTCATTATACGAAATACAGCAAGTATACCATCTGGAAGCAATCACTTTTTTGTTGATCATTCTAATTTGGTACTCTGTTTGGTACTACGAGGCCAGATCAGCCGGTGAATGAACTTTTTAGGAAATAGTTTTTCTACCATTTGTTTGATATATTATTAAGTTGAAAAACTAGTCCCTATTGGGAACGTAACTAACTTGAATGAATTTACTGAGTATAGTAAAAAATAATCTACCTCCTATATCTACTGATATTGATCGGATATTTTTTACGTACAAAATAATTATACATATGGTTCAGAAACTGGTCAAATTTGATTTAAAGTGAAATTTTCAATTTGTCATAAATCTTAGCAGCAATATGATAAACAAAATGTTCAAACAATGTGGAAATATTAGTCCATTGAAAAGTTACTTGGGGTTGCGTTTTTTAGAGGACGCAATTTTATTTTTTGATGTGTAGGGGGGGTCAGTGTAAAGCTAAAACCAAGTTTGTGGGGTCGCCACCCTTGTCCCACGGCCGCCAACTTGAAAATAGGGGTTGAAATGGTTTTTACGATATATCTCTTAAACTATTTATTTCTTAAAAAAAATTTGTCAACATTTTTTGTTGCAAATTAAATTCTCTACAACTTTTCTCCAGTAACTTTTTGTCGTAGAACTATAAATAAAAAGGTTATAAGCGAAAATCTTCAGAAATTCGAGAAAAAAATTTATATTTTTCGATGTAACTTTTTTTTATCATTTTACGAAAAAATGATATTTTACTATTTTTGTAGATCGTTTTTTGAGGAACAACTTTCATTCGCATCATTTTTTCATTAAGTCAATAGATAAGGTTTTACAGCGCTCCAAAGTGAGTACTATTTTTAAGTACTCTTAACTATACCTAACTTTTTTAATTACAAATTTTGCAATATTATTAATAATTTATTATTGACTCTTTTCCCCACCACCCACGAGGTAGAGTCTAGAGGCGCGTTTTTTTACGTAGTATCCCCAATAGGCATAATCCACGGTGATTTTCTAAATTAGAACTACTCCGTCCCCAGTCGTTTCGATGGACCAGGCTGCGGCTCAGCATCTGGGGTGGCATTCTGTTCACCTAGCGAGTAGTCTTGAATCGATCTTGTCGATATACACATTCCGTTCACCAAGTTTGGTTGTTATAGAGCGACAAATAGTTCTAATCTCTGATACCCATAAGGTGTCACCTACGTATTTTCTATATTTCCTTGTCAAAATATCAATTAAAAATGTAAAATCCAGGTGACGTCGCTTAAAAGCGATCGCTAGTTTTTATGAACGGAATGTCACCCCAGATCGGCTTTCTAAATTAAATACCAGTGGGAGAACTGGAGAAGGAAGGGGTGTTAATGTTGGCGGTTCATCATCAAAGTCATTTTCATTTATTAATTCTGAGAGTTCCATTACGTTGCTGCAAGTCTCTCCAGTACAATGGAAGCACACTGCAGAACATTTCAGTCCTGCTTTTCGACATCCACACATCGCTCCACAGTTTCCTTTGCATTTGCAAGGGGGGTGCTGGAGGTTTTGAGTTCTGCACTGGCATCAATAATTTTCCACATTTTTTCCAGCCCCAGTCTTCAGGATCATTATAATTACCAAGCCACGACTGGACCTGATGGTAGACTCGGAAAGTATGAAAGCGAGCTGTGTCTTGTGTTGGAGGAAGTGAAGATAAGTTAAATGAACTTTTTGTCACTGCCTTGGCGAATTGTTTGTATCTTAGGATGTCAAGAGAATTATCATCTTTATTACCACCGTATAAAGAGATAAAAAAAACGTAGGTATAGTTAAGACTACTCAAAAATAGTACTCACTTTGGAGCGCTGTAAAACCTTATCTATTGACTTAATGAAAAAATGATGCGAATGAAAGTTGTTCCTCAAAAAACGATCTACAAAAATAGTAAGATATCATTTTTTCGTAAAATGATAAAAAAAAAGTTACATCGAAAAATATAAATTTTTTTCTCGAATTTCTGAAGATTTTCGCTTATAACTTTTTTATTTATGGTTCTACGACAAAAAGTTACTGGACCAAAGTTGTAGAGAATTTAATTTGCAACAAAAAATGTCGACAAATTTTTTTTATCAAATAAATAGTTTAAGAGATATATCGTAAAAACCATTTCAACCCCTATTTTCAAGATGGCGGCCGTGGGACAAGGGTTGCGACCCCACAAACTTGTTTTTAGCTTTACACTGACCCCCCCTACACATCAAAAAAATAAAACTGCGTCCTCTAAAAAACGCAAGGTAAAAGGCCTGAAAAATGTTACATTTCAATGGACTATATTAATTTACACTACTATGTTTTCTCCAACATTTATTACTATTTAAGTACAGTCAAACCTGAATAAGGGAGAGCTTAAATATAGAGGTTTCTTACTAACCGAGTTTCTATCTCACAGAGTTACAGAAGAGGTTCTTCAGCAACTGCTGTTTATGAACTGACTGTACTGTACTCGACAAACAAGTCGGTACGCAGATTTGGCAAAAGTTCAACGCGTTTATAACTGTCGCTTATAGAGGCATAGGTGAGTATTAAACTCTCTTATAGAGGTTCACGCGTGACAAATGATTGTCACTTATACAGGTTTTATATTTCTCACTCACAGAGGTTTTAGGAGGGCAAAATGATGAGACCTGGTAAATACTCTCATTAATACAGTTCTCACTTACTCAGGTTTGACTCGTATAGTGAGATCAAAGCTAGAATTTGCCTGTTATATAGACGGTTTTGAAAAAATGCAAAATATAGTTATGTTTCCTTTCCTCTACTATAAGTTGTTAATTAAATGCCAATTTTCAGTTTCATAATGATACTCATTATAACACTGGCTTAAGGTACACAGACGGCTCAAAAACAATAGAAGGAACTGGCCCCTTTTAAGGCTGGTCCATAATTTACATCATCGTAGAAAAGTAGAGAAATAACAATGGGAACAATTAATGTTTTTCAATTTGCGTAGAATTCTGATCCCAGTGCGGATTTCACTATTTCTTTATAAAAATACCACAAATATGGAACTCTAATGGGTAAATATTTACAATCACCACTTTTCCCAAAAAGTGGCCTAATTTTTTTATCAATAAATTATCATTTTGGAAAATATGTATTTATATAGATAGGCATGAATATCAAATAATTTGATACTTTTTTCAAGAAGGGGAAAGGAATAAATATCTTTTTTAAATTTTTTTGTTTTTTTGCCTTCCCCTTCCCCGAAATAAAATGTGGGACCACTTTTTATAGATAATTTATTGATAAAAAAAAGGTAGAACGTGTCGCGGGACACACGGTAGGAACTTTAGTTCCTTTTAAGCAAAAATTATGTAGATCTGACGTTATATATAAACGATTTGCATATTCTTTTGTGGTCGAGTAGTAAGCATACCAGACTCTCACACGGTAGACCCGGGTTCGATTCCCCGTGAATAAGTTTTTTTTTATTGTTAATTTTATTTTTAAATTATTATTCTGCTTGACATTAATAACGACAACAGGTAGACGTTTGAAATATTTAGCAGAATATTCATTATTATCGATAATGGTACGGTACCCTTCATGAGGGAGTCCGACTGGCAACATCTACTTATAACAGCATCGTATATTTAAAAAGGGAAACCGTAGCATTATACAAATTGGACATTCAAGAACTGTACGTTTACCACAAAAAAATTAGTGGAAACATAAAATTGAATTGTTAAATTTTCAATTTGAAGTTATATCACAGTTTATAAAATATTTATTTCCTAGATTTTTTCTTAAATGGGTCGTAAAAAAAATATGCTGTTCGACTCGTGTGGATTGTCCATATCGCACTTGAACGATTGAGCATTCCGCCTACGGCGTCGAGCTCAAACTTGGTCCTCGTGCCATATGGCCATCATATCCACACTAGTTGCACAAACTACTATTTCTATCAAAATATGCCCTTTTACATTTAAAAACAACCTGCCAAACGTCAAATCAATGTATCCATCCATTTCAAAGTTATCGAATTAAAACATTAAAGTTTTCAAAATTTCAACACCCTGTATTTCGAAAAGTAAATGTGCTAGACCCCTTAATCCTCATGTCATTTTGACAACCGATGCTGTAAATAAACAAAAAATATCAATCGCGCAAAAAAATTATGGAAATAATAGTAAAAATTTATCCGAACAAATTCAAGTGTATCACCAGCATTGCGAATACCAGCTTTGCATAGAATTTTAATATAGCGTCGGTGGTTCAGTGGTAGAATGCTCGCCTACCACGCGGGCGGCCCGGGTTCGAGTCCCGGCCGAAGCATATGAATCGCTGCTTCGTAAACGAGAGTGAGACTCAGGAGAGAGCACACGCACGCAAGCAAGGCACATAACGAAGCAACGTAACACAACGTAACGTAACATAACGTAACGGTCAGATCTTTTGCGTCGCGACCCCCGGTCGCTCAAACATAACCTGACGTAAAGAACTAAAGTTCCAAAAATTAGGCCACTTTTTGGGAAAAGTGGTGATTTTTAATAATGTTTCAGGCAACCCTGCAATACAACAATCTCACGATGAGATTTTCACTATTACCTATTACCTTTCGTAATACGGGCCCAACTCGAGGCGGATTTTAGCTCGTACGGTATTATTTTATTTCTTGAGTGTCCTTGAACTTGACTAATTTATTGCTAAAACAAAATATATGGTCAGCTGTTCCGAATCGTGATTCAACGTTTTATGTTTCAAAACAGTGACGTAATAAGCAATAAAACTTACAACACCTACCTAATGGGTTGTTTAAATGCAAAAAAATATCGAAACAAAAACAAAGGAATAGTGAGTTAAAAAGTTGATCTATATTATAGCAAAATATTGAATTGGAGGTTTGAACTTTTGAGCAATATTACAATTTATTAGCTGATTTTAGTCGGTGAATCGGTTTTGAATAGTTTAAACCTATTAATTTAAGAAATGTTAGTTTAAAATATTCTAGTGCCTGGCGTCAATAGTGAGCTGATCTGAAAAACCTATCGGTGAATATAAATGAGATGTGACTTTTCTCACATCAAACACTAGTGTTTAAAGTGACGTGTGATCGCCGGAGTGCGGAAAAGTGTACTTTTAAATATTTTGCCTTGAACAGATGGCAACAAAAGTATCAAACGATTATATTTTTGATAAATTATTTCAACACGGTATCGACCTTTTTTTCGGAAGCAAGCTAGAAATTGCTTGCTCCACTTTTTTTTTTAATTCAGGATGTGTATTATTAGCTTCAATATCCTGCTATCACTCTCATTTTGATAAAATTAATTTATGAAAGTAGAGGAAAGTGTCAAATGATTTAAATTTGACATTTGATCATACCTATACCAGCTGTCAAGGTCCTATCCATTGGATAGGAATGGATGGATGAGGAAATGGAGAGGAGGTGGGATGAGTATGAGGGCGCGCTAAAAGGAGCGATTGGGAGCAGGAGGAATTGGATGGACCGGAAATTCGGGGAGGTGAACTACTTCTTGACGCAGGTGCTCAGGATGATTGGGAGATTGTTACAAAAAATATTGTATCTAACTTTTTTGAGAAGGAAATTTTCGCGTGAGCACTTTGTTTGCAGCACGACCGAATATAGTGCTGCATTTAGTGCAAATACGTTGGGTAAATAACTATTTTATTTTTGTTAATTTCCCAAAAAAATTTAAAAAAATTAATAGATATGCCACAAGCAACATACAAAAGATTATAACTATTTTATTTCTTTGTTGTTTTCATAAAAATGGATACTTATATTAAACGGACCACGCTGTATTCCTTAAACTTTTTTTCGAGATGTTTTGTAGATACCTACCTTTATATTATATACTTACTGCTGGCAATAGTTTACATAAAATGTGTGAACAATTTTTGGTAATTTATTATTTTTAGATGATCTGACTTCGACTTTAGTCGGATGGCCTTGCATGGGTCAAGTTATTTTTGTCAGTTTGCTGAGTTGTGTTTGTTTTATACCTCCATTGAAAAATACACCGAATTCGTAATTGATGGATATTTCTCAATTTTCACTGACAAATTTGCCAAACTGTTGCACGATTCTTTTTTGTTTAAGCAAATAATTGGAAGATGCAATACAACGAAATCATTTGGACCGCAAATGTCGCTAATTTTAACTACTAATAATATATTGTGTAGATTTATTCGATTTGTGTCACGTTTTAAGATGAGGTAACCGTATACCACGAAAAATAGTTGTTTCTGATTTCTTAGACGTTTACCTCAATTTCTGACAGGTACATTAATTTTATAGATACTGGCGACATGCTTGTGAAGTGTGAATTGTTGTGGTCTCTAAAAGCACAACCCATTATAAATATTAGGGGATACTGATAATAAGATTATTAATTCTAATAAAGCACTACAGAATGTATTTAGGTAAAACAGTAAAAACAGTTCAAATAAATAAGAAAAACATTACAATACGTTAACTATAATCCTTTTTAGATAAGTTGTATACCACTTGCGTCTTGTACCCAAATAACTAATTACTTATTATTTTGTAAATATTTTTTTGAGAAAGGGGAAGAGAAAATTATTGTAACTATGTATAAAAATATCAGAAAATAAGAAATAGAAAACTAAAAAAAAAGAAAACCCATGCCCAAACCCGGCTTCGAACCTAAAACCCCTGGCCCTGGGTTGTGAGCTCAGTGAGCTACCTACTGGCCCAATCATAGATGAAAGATGCTTATAGGTGGGAAACTGACCCGTGGCGCCCTCTATTTGTACGGGTGGCGCATAACAATTGAAAAAAAACTTTTTCACGGGAATCGAACCCGGGTCTACGGCGTGAGGGTCTGGATTGCTTACTACTCGACCACTGAAAAATATGAAAATTGTTTATCTATAACGTCAGATGTACCTATTACATAATTTTATAAAATCTGAGGTCCCCTTAAATACCCATTTTATTACACATTTTAAGTATTTGTTGGTAATTTGTACGGATTATTTATTTCAAGTTTATCTTTGTAAATGAATATTCTTGATCCAGTGCGCTTCTATGAGAAACTTTTTTTGACAAGTTATTTTGACGTTTCTTTTAAATTGAAAAAAGATGTTGTGTTTGGAGTTTCTTCTGACCACTGATTGGTTATCTACTTTAATTAGATTTAGGAAAGGGTTCTCATTAGACCCATAATCTTTTTAGTTTGGTATCAGATTTGAATAATACGTTCTCATTAGACTTTAAAATCAAATCTGTTCCTTGATTTAGATGGCTGATTTTTGGTTTTAGGGGACTACCGAATCACAATTTTTATTCATTAAAATATTTTATTCGAAATTAGGTTCAGATAATTACTCTCATTTATTCACACAAATATTTTATAATTTCAAATTAATTTATTTGATTTTGGAATCTCTCTTAACCTATTTGTGAATTTTCCTTTTTGAATTAGATTTAGAAATGGGTTCTCATTAGACCCTTAATCTTTTTCGGCATCTTATGATTTGATTGGTTCTCATTAGATCTCAATATATCAAATTTATTTATTTAGTAAATTCACATATTTGGTTTTGTGACATTACCAGATCAAAGAAAGTTTTTTACAATAATTTTACTTTTATGCTCATGTTGTATAGCTTGAGTTCTGTGTCCACTTGAATTGTCATTTGTCACTTTAGTTTTAAATTGAAGTAGTATCACTTCGTCTTCCGGTCTACTAACACGTGTTCGTGTAGTGGCTGAAGAATTTATAAAATTAAAAATGTTCATAATATGAATACATTTTAACCCCAAACAGGGGATAATTAATTTTTAAAAATTTTAAATTTAATGTAGTGACGTTAATGTGTTGTAGACATTTGACTAAGTTTCTTATTTCATATCTGACGGGTAAGTAATTCTTTTCTAATATTTTTTTAAAAATTTTCCAACGATTATTGCTTACTTGCAGGTATGGCACTGATGATGGCTTAACCGCCGAAAGCGCTTTGCAATTTTAAAATAAAAAAATTTTACACAGAATACAAAAATTGTTTTCTTGACACAATATATTTGAAAATGTCGCAGTTGAATAAACCAATTAGCCACCTCATCAAATTAAACCTCGGTTAACCTATCTCCGTAACTTTCATGGCTTCCAAAATTGCCATGCTGTTATAATTTTAAACGATTGGCCTGTTTTTCAAAATTCTCGTACACTTCTAATTATTATCATTTTAATTTTGAAGATAAAAAATAGGTTAGCTCTGACAAAAGTTCCTTGAGGGTAATTTTTATAGATATTAAAATATTACGAAATAGATGACATCACTCCCACGCTTTGTTTTTCTAGAAGTTTCAAGGTATTCTAAACTTTTATTGATAAATTAAACATTATCGAAATAAAAAAAAAACCTAAAATAATAATCATTTTGAAGGTGACACCCCCCCCATCCCCCCCTATGGGGGGGATGGGGATGGATAGTTATGTTATTTTGTTTAGTGATTCTGTTAAATATACATATGCCAAATATTAAATTTTTATTTCCATTCGTAAAGAAGGAATAAAGATTTTTATATTTATGGAATTATCAATTTTTTTAAAACATTTTTTCCGCATAACTTTTTAAAAAAAAAAGTTGTCGAAATGAAATTTCAGGGTTGTACGTGAAAAAATACGTAGAATTTGATTCCATATTTAAAAATTCATTTTTACGAATTTTTCACGGTGTCGTACCCCCTCATCCCCCCCTAGGGAAGGGGTGGGGATGGCTGATTTTGGTAAATTTAAAAATTATCATCCACCAATACATTTCCGTGAAAAATTTTTTTTTATCATCTCTGGAAGTATGCTAGACCCGAGACCCCTACATCAACCTATTTATTAATAGCAATCACATTGGATTTGATGTTGATCAATACAGATATTTCCACAAAAAACTAGAGTATCTTATTATCAGTCGTTGTTAAAGAAACTTAAAAGTTTTAAATTTTTGCCGCGTAACACACATCATTGGCGCATGCTTGAGGAAAATGTCGACATGCCCAATGGCTAGTATAGATCAAGAAGCTTCACATGGTAAACGAGCGCTTTCAGTACAAAGCCGGTGAAATATCACAAAAAGCGAGTAAATAAAGTGTGCCAGAGCATATCCTCAACCATTCCAGACGCCTGGATATACGGACAGCAAACATAGGTTCACCAGGAACCTTATAGTTTTTGTTTTCTCTTTATAATTTGCGTTGATGATGTGTTACATTTCATAAAATTTATGAAACTAATAGAAATACAGTCCACCAACATTTTTTAAAATTTCCTGCGTTAACAGTGGTGACTCGTTTTAAATTTTACAGGAGGGACATAGATGATGTGACAAAAATCTTAAGCGAGGAGATGAAGACCGGAGGGCTGGAATACTCAAGACAATACCATTGACGTTCTCGCAAATTTGTCCTTGCATTTATTCGAGAAAATGAACAAACAACTGAAAAAGTTAAGAGAGTATTATCCTAGAATTTGCTCGAGCACGTACACACTACCCTTTAGCCATTTTAAATGAAATTTCCATAAAAAAATGGACATAAAAAAATTAACTCCTGTTAACGATGTTATTGTACATCCACGGTAAATGAAAAAATCTGATAATAAATTAATTCTTCTAAAAATGTTATCGTACGTCCATGGTATAGAAATTTCTACAAATACATCAATACCTAACAGCCTGGAAATTATTGGAGGCGTGTTTTTTGAGGCGCGAAATCACGATTTCACGTCGAAAACGACATTCCCACCACCTGGTGCACCGCAACCTGCGCTTGAACATCGTCTCCGAGGGTTTTCCAAACAAAATCGAAAAAGGTGAACAGAAAATCGTTATAAGGGGTTTTTTGGGCCGCTTAATCAAAATTTTGCGCGGGAAACGACTCCCTGAACACCTGGTGCGCTGTACCCTGGCCTCGAACGGCCCAAAAACCCCTTATAACGATTTTCGGTCCACCTTTTACGATTTTATTTGGAAAACCCTCGGAGACGATGTTCAAGCGCAGGATCCGGTGCACCAGGTGGTGAAATGGACGTTTTCGACGTGAAATTGTGATTTCGCGTCTCAAAAATCACGCCTCCAATAATTTCCGGGCTGTTCTTGTCGATATTGTCAAGAAAGTTCTCGGGGATGCCGTTCAGGTCGAGGTTCGGGTGCACCAGGTGTCCGGGGGGGTTCGCCGATGCCATATTTGAATTCAGCCACCCGAAAAAACCCCGGGCGCGGAGTTTTTTTCGTTCCCCACGTGATTTCTTGGAGAGTCCCACGGAGGCGAGGTTCATTGGCGTTCCTGAGCCCCAGGTGTCCGGGGTGTCAATTTCAACATCATAATCGTGATCAGCGACCTCGAAAACCCCCGAGTACCCGATTTGAGCCAGTTCTGACTCTTATTTACAGAGGCCTCCCAAAAGATGCATTTTTGGCATGCATTTTTGACTGCAGCGATGCAATTCCCGATTTGTAATGGGAACAAAGTAGGTACATTTTTTACAAATAATATTCCGAAGCGAATGCAAAAAACCGCATTCCGATCCGTCTTATTTAAGCCGGCACCGGCTACTCAAAAACGTAAGGATACTATAGCCGGCAAAACCCTTGTCAAAGGAAATCATATAAAATTCATTTTGTATATTAAAGTTAACAGTTTTGCTGTGGTGGTTATTATTATTGTTTATAAAACTTTAAATAGGTGAGGATTCTCATTAGACCAATAGCGGCAATTTAGACGATTAACATGACCGTGTTGTGTAAATGTGCTCACATCAGAAAGCAAAACATCTTCCAATTGAAGCACAATGTTATCTAACATTACCATCATTTGTTCACAAAAATGCGTTCTCCTATCAAAATCATCTTCCACGAGCTCCTGAGTTGGCATTATTTTATAGGGATGAATTCTACTGCCCTTTAATATTCGAAAAATTGAATAAAAAAAAAATAATATACAGAGGGTTGCATTTAAGATAAAAAAAAAGCTGGTATTGGCCACTGCCACATGTCACATATTTTTTTTTCAAATGCGTGACAATATAATTTATATTGTAAGAGGTCCAAAATGGACCTTATTTGTGGTTTTCGGTAGTAATGCCAATAAGAACTTTTGTTCGCCATGTCAGGTACATTGGTACATTATACCAAAGTTTCATTCATATTGACCATAACCGGATTTGTACTTAAAAAGTACGGGGTTCTCTCTCATTTGAAACCCTCAATTTTTTCAAAAAAACATTTTTTTGGATATAGCTTTGTATATGTTTAGCTCATATAAAAAATGAGCTGCAGATTATTATTTAGGAATATGTTTTTTTTATATTCGATAATTTTCATAACTGTCACAATTTTAGTGATCAAATTATTAATTAAGAATGCTAACAACTAAAACCGTTATCTAATACCTATATCATCTTTCCAAAATGGAGCGTGTCTATTAAGTGGTCTTTTATTTTGCCTGAATTAGTACAAGGTTAATTTTTTCGCGTGTAGCCCCTAAAATATTGAATCAGATAAGTAAATCCATTTCATTTACTGATAATTTATATCAAGGGCGCTAGCAAATAGAAAAAGCAAACATATTTTGGATTCTTTTATCTAATGCAATTCAGGTATATTCATTTTGCGAATAATTAAAGGGTATGATCAATTCAAATTTTTAATAATTTCGAGTCACTGGGACCTAAAATATTTGTTACATTTGCTCTAAGGAGTTCATGATGTGGGATAAGTTGATCTCTACTTCACGTCGAATCTGCACCCTTCCTGGATCGTGGTATTCTGTGACTGCTTTGGTTTTTCTGTAATTTTTTTAAAGAATTTATAATCACAGAAACTAAGTTGAATTTTTTTTTTAATTCAAAGAATCACATTTCTGGTGGTATTTGGCTTCTAGCGCGTCACTGACGCGATGATGAAACCGATAGCAACACGATACACTTACTCAAGGTATATTCTTGCGCATGTAGCCGACAGCGTGTGACGTCATGTGGGAATCTCAATCGGTGATGTACAATGTTAAATATATGGGAAATACTCTGTTTGTGTTTAATTTTCATGCATATTTCCTCTTTTTTTGGTAAGTACAATGATGCTGGGAGTTAACAATGTACAAAACGTGTAGAAATATTATGTAGGTAATATATATTTTTTACATTTTAAAAAGATTTGAAACAGAAATATTTATGGGTGGGCAAAATTAAAACACATTATATTTCTACCATTATATTTTATTTATTATACAAGACTCCTTAACAAAGGTGTCACTGGGATGGTTAATGCGAGTGTATTTATAACCATTACATGAAACTTGCATACACTATTTTTTCTACGAAAAAGAAATTTGATTTGAAAAAAAATATAAAAAAAATGCACAAACCGGGTCTCGAACCACCCTACAGGACCACATTAAACTAATATAAAACGTATATAGGTATGTTACTGTTATACAAAATTAGTAATAAATTATTGTAAACAAAAATTAATAAGTTTAAATATGTATTTACCGTGGTCCATTAAGTATTTTTGGTCTGGTGCTCGACATTTATTTTGGTCTTTTCTCGACATTCTACAGAAAATATTGTGACTGCTTACTTGGTTATTTAAAAATCTAGATTTCTATTGGTCAATTTTTCAGTTTCATAATGAAAACCAGTGTTATAATGAGTATCATTATGAAACTGAAAATTGGCATTTAATTAATAATTTATAGTATAGGAGTAGAAAAAGATTATAATCAGAATCATTTATTGAAATTTGTTAATTTTGACATATTTTTGTCCAGTTTTTTCAGGCAGTTTTGAAAACTGATTATATTAGCCTTAATTATAAAACAGTATTAAAATAACATCATTCAGGCGATAATGTCCCTCTAGGATCCCTGTTAAAACTCTTAGCGCAGTTTTACATTGACTTATGCATTCATTTGATCTCAACAGGTTGTAGTCACCCAGAAGAGTCTTTGATTGTATAAGCCCTACTAGATCTTTCCAATGGTCAGATCTTCCCTTTTTCTCGGCTTTACTTATTTCTTCCAATATTACATTGGGGCTGATTCCACAAAATGATTCAGGCCCCCAGAAAGGCATTTCAGTCCCCCTCTTTGCTAGTTGATCTGCTATTCCATTTCCTTCTATTCCAGTGTGTTCTGGAATACATAGTAAGGATCCAGTGTTTTAATGGCTGCTTGACTATCCGACATTATGATAAACCTTTGTCTTCGGCTCATCAACATCTTTTCCGGGTATATTACCAAGTTCAAGTGTGGCTTGGTTATCAGCTAGTCCCAAAAGACTGGGGTTGGAAGTTGGTCGACAATACATTAGAACCTAGAACTTTACTCCCATCTGCGCCGGATGAACTGCTGAACACAACTTTTGCAACTGTAAAAAGGGATGCAGCGCTAAATGTGGTTGTAAAGAATTGGACTGTTGTGTTCTCTGGCATGTACACATTGTCAAGGCCAGGAATGCTGAATCACCAATAGTTGAGGATTCGTTTGATACCAACGAGGAAACATGCGATACATCGCTATTGACGCAATTTACTTCCACCCAGGATGAAGAAAACGAACATGACGAAGATCAAGAAGAAGAACAACAAGAAGAAGTATTTTTTGAAGTTTATGAATCAGATGAATCACTTCCATTTCTTACTAATATATTTTATTATGCAAGTTTTGCAAAAAACGCATGAGACTTTTTTTATTGCAAAACACTTCTCCTACACGGTGGTATTTTTTATTCTCCTCCACCTTACTCCCAGCGTGAAATATTGAAAAATTAAAAAAAAAAATTTCAATTTTTGTTTATAATTTGCTAATTACTTGTACTTTTGGTCTAAAATGACCCATACAGACTGACCTATTTGGGAAGTTGATATTTTTTAGAACCATCCGTGTCCCAACAGCTATCTTCTCGTAATTCCTCCTCACGTAGGACCCAGTCATTTTTACTCCAAATTAGAACGGTGTAAGGCAAGTCGTAGTTTAGTGTTATAGGCATTCCTAGGTGCCCAACAGCAGTCAGCTACGCTCCATAAAAGTCTGTTTTGTGCATTTGGACATATGTGCAATTCTGAGTTGTCCTTCCTAGCCTTTCATTCAAGAAATATACGGAGAGGAGGTAGGTCCAGACGAATTTCCATAGATGCTAATGGCAACAGTAACTGCCAGACAATGTTGTCTCTGCTTGGGCGGCTTACTGTAAATTTTTTACCACCAAGCAATAACTCTATATTGATCTAACAATTATCACATATACCCAAAAGATTTGATTCCAAGCTTCAAAATTGTCCACAGGTCGTACGACATGTCCACAATGATAGTCTGGCCTTGTGGATAACTTTTACCATAAAAGTTGTTTAGTCACATTCATTTGGGTTGCTTTCCTTAGACCGTTTAGCAGCCGGACTTAATCGAACTTTATTTTGAAAGTTTCCAAAATTATTTCATATTTGAAATTAAACAATGCTTAAGTGGATAAACAAATTAAGCAATGTCAAACATGTGGCAAATAATTACAAATAATAACAAGGTTAGTTATTTCGCGTGTAGGTAGGTGATATTATCACTGATAAGATAAGGGAATACATTTATTTACAATTAATATCTTTGGACAAGGTCAGGTAGAGAAAAAAATATTTTAATGTTGTTGATACTAATTTTTAATATTAATAGTATGCAAATTCTGAAACATAATGCTTTCAGTAATATATCCTATTTCACATATTTTTGTTTGTAGTTTAGTGGTTTCATTACCTAATATTTCCTATGAAAAAGTATGATACTTATCTTCTTTTTTATTAAATGTAGATACCGCAGAATAATTATGATTTTAATGCTTTATAAGTTTTGAAAAATATTTTATTCACAACCATATATGTAATGCTGTCATTACTAACGTCATTGAAAGTAAGGAAGTGTCATATTACACACCTCTATTTCTTGCCCTTATTTCCCTCCTCCCTGACCTCCCCGCCCTCATCGATCACTTCCCGCCCTCTAAGATATTCTGATCGTTAATATCATCTATTGTATTTCAGATGAATATTTTTTATATTTAAAAATATAACACAAATATTATATTAGCTATTTAATGGCAAACAATAAAAACCAACAATGAACTAAAATACAACAAACTACTTATTGAAATTAATGGTTAAATTTGAATTATTATAACTTAATATCCATCCGACTTTATTTGACATTTATTTATATTGGTGACAGTAGTTGTCAAATGTAATATTTTAGGTGTGTTCAAAATAAAACAAAGATTTATTAATTTTGATCGGGATATGATGGTTGTGAATAAAATAGTATACAAACCTCGGTAGGAAATTTCTCTTCCTCTTCTCTTCCACTCTTCCTTCCACCTTGGTGTGTATAGTCTATATAGAAAGGACAAGGAGTAATAAATCATTCATTT
>CAJUYG010002611.1:0-29552 GCA_910591675.1 Galerucella calmariensis | reverse complement strand
AATTGAATTTCTATTATGTTTTTCATAATTTTAATTCTTGAATTTCTATTAGGTTTTTCATAAATTTAAATCGGTAATTTCTATTATGTTTTTCATAATGGAAATTCGTGTTATTATTATGTATTGTGTATTATGTATTATTATGAAAAACATAATGGAAATTCAACAATTAAAATTATTGAAAAAGGAATTTAAAGAAAAAAAAATTATGAATAACATAAAACAAATCCGTTTTGTATTAATTATTCAATTATTTTTCATTCTTGAATTTGTATAATGTTTTTCATAATTTTAATTCTTGAATTTCCATTATGCTTTTCATAATTTTAATACTTGAATTTCAATTATGATTCTAATAATAATAATACACGTATTTCCATTATGAAAAACATAATAGGAATTACCGATTTAAAATTATTTAAAACATAATAGAAATTCAAGAATTAAAATTATTAGAAACATATGGGTCGATTCTGAGAAGTCACATATAAGTTAAAGACACTGTAAAATATAGTAAGTTGCCTTGTAACTATTACAGATTTTGGATTACAGACCTTACAGATATGCTCAGAATTGACCCAATAATAGAAATTCAATTTACATTATGTAGAGTCCAAGGTCAGTATGGCCAACAAAAAGTGTTTTTTTCTGACAAGAATAACAGTTAAGGTCTTCCCTTCAAAACATAAGATTTTTGCATGTTTTTCATCATTGCGAACATCTATATTGCTTAATTAAAATAATGAATACACTCCCGAAGCGTAAATCTTGAAATTTAAAATGTCTTTTTAGCTGAATACTCAACATATACTTAACATAATTCTAGGAACTCTTGGCATGTCACCATTTCATTTCTGTTATCTGTCACTAGTTATGTTAGATATCAGTGGAAAAAGTAATTAGAAGAATAGAGATACAACTAACTAGAAATGCTACTAAAATCTAATCGACAATGGACATACACATTCAAACGAATACCAACAAAAATAAATATAACTGACATTTGACATAACCAGTGACAGAATAACAGAAGTGAAATGGTGACTTGCCAAGAGTTCCTAGAATTATTGGCCACCGATATGTTGAGTATTCAGCTAAAAAATCATTTTAAATTTCGGGGGTGTATTCATAATTTTAATGAAGCAATATAGATGTTCGCAATGATGAAAAATATGCAAAAATCTTATGTTTTGAAGGGTAGACCTTAACTGTCATTCTTGTCAAAAAAAAAACACTTTTGTTGGCCACACTGACCTTAGACTGAACTCCTCAATTGAAAAATAAATAAATAGTGCCCTCTAACGTGCATCTTATATCACGTTATATCAAAATTATTAGTTTAGTCTTGATGTTGGTAGAAGAAAGATATTTTAAAGAGGCCTGGGTTTGCAGAAATCGGTTAGGAGGAACCAGATTTATGGGTGTTCTTCCTTAACAAAGTTCCCATTATATCCTTTGGGTAGATAGACTAACCATCTAAAATATGAATTATATATACAGGATTTCTTGAACAATAAAATAATTGTTTTGTTATGCCCCTTTATTGGGTTAATTTTGTGAAATTTGACTTTTCAAAGTTTAATTTTTCAATTACGCCCTCCAGCTGCAGGCATGCAGAATAATTTCCAGGTTTTTCTCGATGTTTCTTGGACACCTAATACATATTCAAAAATGTAAAACTTGTAAGAGTTTTAATAGTTCTTAACAAAATTATAATTTTTCCTTTCTGCATCCATTTTTGTACAATAATAGTCTTTTCAGTCGATGGGGGGACAAGGGTAGGCATTATGCTCCGGTGCTACTCACAAAGGAGCGCCAAATGAACCACCCCAAAAAAATTGCTGGATAACATTCACTTTTGGAACTTTAGTTCTTTACGTCAGGTATTGTTTGAGCGACCGGGGGTCGAGACGCAAAAGGTCTGACCGTTACCGTTACGTTACGCTACGTTATGTTACGTTGCTTCGTTATGTGCTTTGCTTGCGTGCTTGTGCTCTCTCGTTTACGAAGCAGCGATTCATATGTTCCGGCCGGGATTCGAACCCGGGCCGCCCGAGTGGAAGGCGAGCATTCTACCACTGAACCACCGACGCTATATCAAAATTTTATGCAAAGCTGGTATTCGCAGTGCTGGTGATCTACTTGAATTTGTTCGGATAAATTTTTACTATTATTTCCATAATTCTTTTGCGCGATTGATCTTTTTTGTTTATTTACAGCATCGATTGTCAAAATGACATGAGGATTAAGGGGTCTAGCACATTTACTTTTCGAAATACAGGGTGTTGAAATTTTGAAAACTTGAATGTTTTAATTCGATAACTTTGAAATGGATGGATAAAATGATTTGTCATTTGGTAGGTTGTTTTTAAATGTAAAAGGGCATATTTTGATAGAAATAGTAGTTTGTGCAACTAGTGTGGATATGATGGCCATATCGCACGAGGACGAAGTTTGAGCTAGACGCCGTAGGCGGAGTGCTCAACCGTTTAAGTGCGACATGGACAATCCATACGAGTCGAACAGCGTATTTTTTCTACGACCCACTTAAGAAAAAATCTAGAAAATAAAAATTTTTATAAACTGTAATATAACTTCAAATTGAAAATTTAACAATTCAATTTTATGTTTTCACAAATTTTTTTGTGGGAAACGTACAGTTCTTGAATGTCCAATTTGTATAATGCTACGGTTTCCCTTTTTAAATATACGATGCTGTTATTGTCGTTATTAATATCAAGCAGAATAATTATTCAAAAATAAAATTAACAATAAAAAAAAACTTTCTCACGGTTAATCGAACCCGGGTCTACCTCGTGAGAGTCTGGTTTGCTTACTACTCGACCACCGATGAATATGCAAATTGTTTATCTATAACGTCAGATGTATTACATAATTTTTGATAAGTTCCTACCTTGTGTCCCGCGACACATTCTACCTTTTTTTATTGTTTTAAAATTGCGTGTTTTTGACATATTTCTTTGTAAATCTGTAAAATGCATAAGATGTATATTATATTTGAAACTAATTCTAGATGATCGCTGATAGCTAGAGCTTGTGTGTGTGTGCGTGTGGGAGATTGACTTCAGACATAGTCTATTAGCCACAAAAAATTAAAAATTAGTGAAAAATTAGAATCTTTAATTGACTGTCACAGAATAATGATATAAAATTACTGATACCTGTTGTAGCATATATCTAAATAGATAATTTAGACTTATTTATGAACTCCACTATAGCATCAAGTACATTCTTATCAATGTTTGCCAAAAGAGTGGTTATATTTGTGGGAAGAGGAAAATTGAAATCGATCAGAGAATTGTAAAGTTCGGTTGTTGCTATTTTGTTTTCGATGCATTCAAAGAAAATATGATTCAAGTCTCCTACTAATACTTACGTGATATGCTGGAGGTATATTGTTTTCCATAATCAAAATTAGGAATATGAGTAATCTTAGTTGGTAAAGTAGGATAAAGAAGGAATTATTGACTAGTTTTAGCGAAGTCGGCGTAAGCATGCTCCCAATTGGTTCTAATATGTTTCTTATAGTCATTTAAAAGGTCTGAGAAAACAAAAAGTTTGGTATAAGTAGTCATTTTGGAGGCTCTCTCAATGTACTCATTTCCTCCTAAACCACAGTGCCCTTTTACCCAAATAAATATAATATATATATAAATACTTTTTTTTGAGATTTTTAATTCGCTTAATAGTTTTTTTATTTATAAAATTGTATTTTGTCTGTAGCACTTGAGTGGAGAACCTTCCATAGCTAAAGCTTATTTATTAATTTGCCAGTATATTTCAGATATAATATAAGGCTCTCGAATGGGGGGAGCTAAAAAGGTATTGTGCCCCGGACACGAGTTAAGCTTGCTATGCCACTGAGTCTTTTATTTAAATATTAAAATCCATAATGGCTTGAACACATCTTTATCGATTTTAAATCTATCAACATATACCTACATAAAACACAAACTTAATGATCTACAGGACCTTTATTAAAAAGCAGACGTCATTAACTTCTTCAGAAAAACAAATGATTACACCGTGTCCAAATGTCAACGCCCCTACGTGTTTACAAACTTCCAGTGTCAAATATTCGACCCGGTGTTGACTGGTTAATTGTTACATAAACAGAAAAATGCTTCGTCTCTCATTCACCGAACTCCAACATATGGAACTGAATATTTTTGTATTTCCCCGTTGTTAGACAAGTCAAATCACATTGGCGGAACTATCATTCTATATATTTTATACCTTTTTGAAAATAACTGTTAACTGAAATGTATATACAGGATGATAATAGATTCATGAAGAGATTCATAGGATTCATCACCAATAACAGTACTGTACATATTCATCATCAGTTGTGTACAGCTTTAAAAGAAGCGGTCTGCAACTTTAGCGTTAAGTTAACTAAAAATGACAGCCCTTTTAGACATACACTGTTATAATACCTGTTTGATTATTATTAAAATCAGAATTAACTCATAATAAAAATTGTTCACCATAACATGTCGGATAATTTAATAAGATCTTGAGAACGAAGAAAGTGGTGTAAGTTTGGGGGTTTACAGAAGGCTGTTCCAAAATTTGCACATTATATAGTCAACTAACTCTTCTACCATATTGTGGTGAGTTGTGATATTTTTAATCTTTTCTGTTTGAGTATTTAACAGCTACAGTGATTACATGAAAGCCCTCAGTGCTTATGAAAAATAAAACTTTGTAAAATTTTACAAACGTGTTAGTAAAATTCTAAAAGGAGACCGAAAGGACAAGAACTACATTTACGAATATCTGAAATTCACTTGTAAGCAAGGAGGAAAGTTGTTTAGGAGCAAATATAGTACATATTATTCAATTTTTCAATTTTCAATCACCCAGTTAAATAACGAACACAATCACACTGTTTCAAAAGTAAGTTGTAGGTATAGTCAAGTCAGTTATCATAGTTAGTATAATTTCTTTGTGATATTTTATTTTATTGTAATATACTCGTAATTTCAAAGGAATTTTATCAGTACTATGCACCAGTACGAAAATTAGAAGGTAAAGTATTAGAGGAAACCAAAAATATGATTAAAATGAGAGCAAATAAAAAATTGATTCAATCTCATGTTATGACAACCAGTAATAAAAAAATTACTTTAAAAGATCTTCACAATATTCAAACCATAATTATTAGATTAGTATTTAGGTACTCATTAGCAATACCAAAATGTAATTATGAGTACATATTTATATTGTGTTCTTTATTCTGTTTTCCTACAGTATTATTTTCAAAATAAACAAATTAGAATTCGCAAGTGTTGCTTACAAATTAATTCGGCTACCGGATTATATATTCAGTATAACTACCTTTTTCAGTCTCCCACATCGGATGTTTAGGATCAACGTTCATGGCTCCAGCCTCGGACATAAAGTAATTGAAATTAAATGTCCGATGTCGGACATTTGGTAAGAATAATTAAGTGTCCGAACTCGGACACGCAGCCACTGCCTTAATTGAAATGCAGCTTCTTTCTTCTTCTTTTGCTTTTATTATTTAAATACTCGTATGTACCTACTGTTTAACTGAACTAGGTTTATTATTCTAATTAGATAGTTCCAAGCACTTAGTTGCTGTTATTTATTTTGGTATAGTTATTTTTTTGTAATACTTACTGCTAATATATTTTTTATGTTCGCAGTAAATGTGTGTACCGAAGAACCGATTAAACATTGTCTCTAATGTGTTTTTCGCATCAAATTTATCTTTCAACCTGATTAATTTGGACATGAAACACGAAAATTAACATAAAATTGGAGTAAGCTACACAAACAAAAATCACTATTATAATTTGGTCGGAAAAATAAATAGATACAACGTGGAAAGGCGAAATCTATACAGTCAACTTTTGGAAAATATACCAGTACCAGTAGTAAAATTAGAATACACGGTTCATATAATTCAAATAACATTTAAAATTATCCATATAATGCTATATTGCAGGGGTCTCCAAACTTTTCAGCATTAGGGCCAAACTGATAGCTAGGGTAAGTTCAGGAGGGCCAACTAACTATACTGGGTGGTCACTTTTTGGAACGAAGTTCCTTATCGCGCGTTGTGAAAGGAGGCTAGACGGATAAAATTCTTACGAAAAGTTTTGTCACGACACTTTTGATATAGGAAGCTATTGTAAGCTGCGCGGCGTCGCATGTTTCTCTGTCTGTATCTTTCTCTCTTATAGAAAGCAAGCCAGATATTTCTATTTCGCATTGAACAGTGTGGTGTCGCGACAATTATTTTTGTTGAGTGTATACAGGTTTTTTGTAAATAATAAATAATAAAAAATAATAATAATGAATGAATTTTAATAAATTCAAAAACAAATCATATTTTAATATTACAATTTCAGAACGTATGTATTTAGCAAGCCGTGCGTGTTCTAACCTATACGCTGTTGTGTTTACGAAGTTGAGAGAGTACAAATATATATATATATATATATATATATATAATATATATATATATAAATGTTTCGGTGTGTGTATGTATATGTACAATTCCTTCACTAATTGATCGAAAGGAACTTCGTTCCATCCGGGTGTCCCTTGACACCTCTCAACTTTTTTATTTTTCACACTTTTCAACAAAATGTCTCAATTTTCTATATGTTGTAGTGCTAGGGATGCAGTTTTATTTTTCGCGGGAAGGATCAGAGGCCCTGGTGGGCCGGACCTGGCACGCGGGTCGTAGTTTGGAGACCCCTGGTATACTGTATCTTTTTCCGTCGACCTTTACAAAAATAGTGATTTTGAAAATAGATGTAGAGCAAAAAAACGTTTATTTTCGATTTGTAATAAAATAATGCAAAATTGGCTAAAAACGACCAAAAACATCCATTTCTAAAAGACAAAAGCTTGGACCAAAACTGCGGAAAATGAGGTAGAGTTCCAAATCATATTTTGGCTACAATCGGTTCAAGAAACTTGTTGACACACGCGATAAAAATCAAAAAGGTATTTTTTTATCTTACGAATTTGTTACCCAAAACGGCATAAAAATAAAAAATGTGATAGGAACCGTTTACATTTTATTTCTCATGCTACTGCATACAAAAACTGCTAAAAAATATTCCAGTAGCTCAGACTACGTTAAAAACCGTTTTCTATGTAACAAAGGGCCGATACAGAGACGTTCCTTTTATATTATGTCATATATCATTCGTTTTTGCTGATGTCAATCCACTGTTACCGCTTAGAGTTTATAGTCCAATAAATGAAGAAGAAAAATACCGTCAACATGGGCATCTGGTCCAGCAAGGAAATTTTTTTTTTAATTTGCAGGTAATAGTGGGTACATTGAACCCACAAAGTGACAGGTGCCTGAAATTTGTGGGAGGGTATGAAAATGGCTCTAGAGATCCCGAAAATCCGTTTTCCGCCGATATCTCCCGAACTACTATCCCTAGAGAATTTTTGTTCACACAAAAAATGAAGAGCAGTTCATTACCTACAAAAGTTGTCTCCACAAGTTCTTTCGTTACACCAATATTTTTTGCAAAATGGTGGTTCAAATGTTCGCAGTTTTCTGAAACTTAAAAAATTAACGCTTCTATCCCAAAATCTGGGATGAGGGACCCTGAAAATACACCAATTTCTATGTTTAGGCCTCCAGGCATCTATGGTAGATGGCGCCACCTTGCATTTCCGCAACCGCGAAATAATTAAGGCCATGAAAAGAAACATGAAAATGATCGATCTCTTACCCACACTCGGGGTCAAAAAGTTATCGGTTTCTTTAAAATTGAGACCCTGTCCTGCTTTTATTGGACAGCCCAATCCTAGGAATGATTGTGTGCGAAAAGGATTGAAAGTAGACGCTAAAATTGCGAAAATAATTTTCCCATTCTTCATTACCGAATACCTCTTCCTACACAAGCGATGAACTTCCACAGACGATACCTTCTCCAGGAACAAATGGTGGTTGTCTTTCCTGGTCTTGCTAACATTTATTGGGGTTTCTTGTCCTCGGGTAACCGTTGTAACGTCTTCAGTCAGAGCTTGATCACAAATAAAACACACGGGCGTACTAGAATCCTCTGAACAATATTTATCATATCATTAGATGTCATTTCACCCACAACAAAATTAATGATCTTAATTAAAAAAATGAAACCTCACCGTGTGCTCCAAAAAAAAAGCTCAAGAATTTTGAATATTTCCCTGTGTTTTTTATCAATAAAAATTTCAAAATTTATTATTTAATAATAACAATAAAATCAATAATGACTTGAATTTCACTTTTTACACTGAAATACTACTAATTCATTCTTGAGAAATCACGGAAGAGATAGTGTTTGAATGCAAAATTGTCAATTGTAGACAAACAATGCAGCAGAAAGCATCCACGTGTACACGCACCATAGCAGACGTCGTCGACCACACTATAGATGGGTGGCGTGGCGGCGTGCGAGAATAAAATGAGGCATCCATTACAACAAATTTAGAGGCAAATTTCTTTTTAATGCATCAAATGAAATACTTGATACACATATCAAAGGAAAGTTCAGAATGTGACCTTTCATCGGGTATGATGCTTGACCGGGAAGAATTTTACTGTAAAGAGAAAAAACTGCTCGAAAAAACTCAGAAAAATAGCTGTCTTTCCTCAGAAAACTGGAAATTTCCCCGATTTTCTTCAAAACCCAGGGGTCTGGGCCAAAAAAAATTATACCATAGGCAAGAGAATATTCTAACCTTTCTTCCAATATCAATTATAAGCGGGTTTGACAGTTAATCATCGAGAAATTCCCGATAAACCAGAGCGCTAGGGAAAACTCCAGAAATCCACGAAAATCGCCTCTTGGAAAACACATTATTCAAAAAAATACGGGAGAATTATTGGTAGCATTGTTTCGGAATAAATAAAGTACCCCCCAAAGAACTATTATCCAATAGGATTGGCTGAAATAACTATTAATAAAAATAACATGAATAAATCCATGGAAGCATTAAAAAATCTAGCAAAGACGAATTTTGGCCTGGTTTTCCAATGACCCAGGAGCACGAATTGAGTGGATGAAAACACGCCTTACTAGCCACAGTTCCCTTCTTTCACCTGCACTTTGATTCATTAAAAAATATTTATTTCCACGCGAGTTATTAAAAAATTAGTAATTTACTTGGGGACGTAATGCCCTCAGAGCGTGCTCTCTATAAGCCGGCCTGGAGCTCAATTTTGGGTCGGCGTTCGGGCCATTTATCTCGAAAACTATTCAATTTTCCTGAAAAATGCTAAGGATCATTTTTGTGGGTAAGATAATGCTCTTTATTTTTCGTCCGAAAAGAAATTCTCCAGAGGTCAAATCTCGGCTGATATCGCGGGAAAACGGATTTTCTGGAATTTCAGAGCCATTTTCCCACCCTTCCACAATGGTCAGGTACCTGACATTTTGGGAATTTATAATGTGCCTACCATAACCTGCAAATTAAAAAAAATTGCTCTTGCTGGACCAGTTGCCCATGTTGACACCTTCGTTTACTGGACTATTAATAAATATTGAAATTAATAGGTTCCATATTATTATATAAAAATATAAATATATATTTAAAGAAACATTTTGTAAATAATTTCAAATGAAATATAATTTGTTGTATAATTAAATATCAAATACGTCTCAGATTAACATTAATAAAAGTTTATATGTTGGCGAAAGTGTTTGAAATTGGTTGATCAGGTAAAATTTTGATATTTCTTGACTGGGTTCTGCAATTTTTGTGGTTACCTCCGATGTTTTTTATTTGGCTTATTGATTTCTTTTATTGTTGCGTTATTAAATTACTGTAAAACTATGTTCTCATCAGAGCAAATATGCTGAAACAATTAACAACCCTCTGCAATGTTTAAATATGTATTTTTGTAGTTTTTAGTCTTTGAAATATATTTTCGCTAGACATTTTTGATTACAAGTTTCTTGCTGTAAAAAGAATCATATTTCATGCATTATTATTTTATTTTCCAAAAAGTGCCCGACTCGTAGGGCTGTTTCTACGGCAACATACCTTCATGTTTCATGCAATTTTCCATGCTTTTGATAAATTACATTTTATTGGCAATTACATTAAAGAACCAAGGCTATACTTTTCTTACGTTAGGCTGAAATAAACAGCTTAAGCAATTTTATTACAAGCATTTGAATAAAAATAGAGCAAATGAAGCAAAAATCATTATAAACATTAAACTTTACCCATATTTCCCGCAGAACCCTTGAGTTACGCACTCAAACACGAAAATCTAGATGATCAAAATTTACCAAAGGAATCACTTCACGCGAATGTTTATTTAAACAAGTTAAAACAATCTAAAGTGTGGTCCGCCATGTACTTTTGGAATTACACATGATTTTAAAAGCCCCCTAGCGGAATTTTTTAGTTTCTGACTACCCCGCCATTTCTTTATGAAGGGCGTGGTCGACGCCACCAGTGCGTCGAGACGCTCCGCCCTGGAGACGTCAAAGCTGACGCGTCGATTCTTTACTCCATTTCGGGGGTTAAGGGTATACGCGAATGATCTTGAACTACCTACTATGAGAGGGGAATTTCTTTGAAAGTTTAAAAGATTTCTTTGTGTAAACTGGAAAATTTTGGAAAGTTAAACAGAGACCATGGACAACTTTCCAGGTTGTTTATTCCAGTGAAGTAGATTTGAGGCAAGAAATATTTAAAAAATCTGATTGTTGTAGGTGGTGGTAGAAAACATTTTTGTTTTAATAATTTAAATTATATTGGTATAAAAAACACTAAGCGCTAGTGACAAAATAGTTTATTACCAAGGTGGTGAAGACTATTATTATTAAACGAGCACCAAAATTATTTCGCGAGGGGCTTTGCCTCGAGCGGAATAAGATGCCAGGCTTATGAATGTCTTCCCCACCATGGTGTAAATACAATTTTTTTTTATTGGTGAACCATTTTACCTATTTAAAGCACGCCTCAGCGTGTTTAAATCGAACTTTAAAGAACGCGCGTGTTTTAAAGTTACCGTGGCAACATCAATAACTCGAGAAACTAAGTCTAAATCTATGGTCTAAATCTTGCCTAAATGACAATTTTTTTTTCTTATTCTTTTGGGAATCAAACCACAATAATTTTTTTTATTTTTTATTTCGACGTTTCGGTAGCGTTCCAGCTACCGTTGTCAAGATTAACTAGTAATAAAATTGATAAAAAAATTTTTGGTCCCTATCTGACACAACGAAAAAGTATCATATCGTTAGAATGTCATAAAATAAAATATTTTATTTCACATTTTACCAGAGGTGTGATCTACTATGAATGGACCTTAATAAAATTTGACAACAAAGTTTTGTAGTCTTAAACTTCAAAATATTATTGATTGTCTAGTTGTCGTTGTGTCAGATAGGGACCAAAAATTTTTTTATCAATTTTATTACTAGTTAATCTTGACAACGGTAGCTGGAACGCTACCGAAACGTCGAAATAAAAAATAAAAAACATTATTGTGGTTTGATTCCCAAAAGAATAAGAAAAAAGAATAAGTAATGCCACAAGGAACTTATACAGAAGACAATTTTTTTTATTATTGATCTGACAGGAGTAGTTTGTAACGTCAAAACTTTTATTCGAACAATATTTAACAATGTCAAATTTATAAATTAAAATGGAAAATGCCGTTGGTATTGCTTGAAATATTAATATTCCGATTTCTCAAATCTTAGGGAATGGTATTTAAATTAATACTATTGACATTCACAGAACTCAATAAGGTTGAACGTCCATCAAAATACAAATTAGTTTATGTTTTTCTCATTTCCATGACAACGCAAGGTATACATCATATACCTCACGAATTCAACCATTTGACATTCAGTTCTTTTTTCCATCTATGATTTCCATTTCTTGTTGTTGTAGTAGTTATAGACCAGTTTTTATAATTTCAAAGTGCACCAATAAAAAAAATAGCGTAAAGTATTCGTGGATAACTGGTCTTTAAAACACTTAATCGAAAAATCGCGCGTGTTTTAAAGACCTTAATATCCACTTATACTTTAATATACTATTCCACTACTGGACAAATTTAGATCAAGAATTGAAAATATTTCACAAACGCACCTCGAGAAGTGTTTACACCTGTTTACCCTGTCGTTTGACTGACAAGTACACTGTCAGCTTCTGATATATTATGAACGTACTCGTTTTGTCACCAGTCATTTTTGGTTGAGCACCAGAATTGTGCCAACCTTCTCCCAGTCTACTAATGGCATTTTTATTCAAATAATTTCGTCTTGATAGGTAATTTCAAGCAGCAAATAGGTAAAAGACAATCTTAGGGGTATACAAAATGATGTTGCACAAGTTTTTGTTGCCTGAATTCTCAAAATATTTGCATTTGTCCATTTGATCTATAGGTTAATAATAGAAAAAATTATTAACCACTAATAGAGAGATTCAACTTCTCCAGTTGGCTTGAAGAAGCAATAATTGTCAACTTCAAAGCTGGTAATGGAAAAAATCAATTACCAGTTATCTTACTCACACCACTAAAAGTTACCAGATTAGTTACTAAAGGGTGTGTTCCGAAAAAGTAGTCAACAGTCGTGTTCCAAATCTGTTAAATTATTAAATATGAAATTAGCCACGCAAAGTCATAAGTCGATTTCTCCTCTAATCTGTAGGTAGTATATTCTTTGGATGTACCTAAGCAGAATGTAGAATTTTTTCCTGTTTCGTATTTGAAATTTATAATCAAACTGAAATATTAGAACATTCACATCACTCCATTACGGCTGTTTTAAATTACCAAACAACTGAACGCATTAAAAAGAATGTCGATAGGTTAATTTCTGAAAATATTCTACAATTTCCACTTTACAACAACGATATTACAATTTATATTCGTTTTGAATTGGAGTAAAAGCACAATGCTCTGTAGAAGCATTTCTGACAGTCCTATAAAGGACCTAAAAGTTCATAGTTTACTTTGTTTTGCCGGACTAAGCGAAGATCTGGTACTCGAAGTAGAATGAGGATATTTCAGATGTTCAATACAGTTGCTTACTAAAGTTTTTAAAGATACAGCTTAAACAAAAATAAAGTGGAAACTAGGTAAAAATAATAAAATAACAAGTGCGGATGCGATGACAAAAATAAAGTCTATTTATCTGTCAGAAATATCAAAAATGAAAATTATCAGCTGATGTCGATGCTAAAAAGTGGTTTTTCTACTACCGTGTGTAAAGTACGTACTTTAGACACATTTTCGAGTGCGTAAAACTTTATTTTACGCACTAGTGCGTAAAGAGTTTTACTTTACGCACTAGTGTGTAAAGAAAAAATTCCAATATGTATGTAGTTATGGATATCCAGTCTTATAAAAATATAGGTATAATAAACGGATATTAAATCTAAGTTTTTTTCATAAATTGGAGATAGAAACCTATAGAATTCGGTAAAATAACCTAATAATTATTTAACAATTATTGTTAAATAATTATTAAGTACTGGAAATAATACGGTAAATAGGTATAAGTTGGCGGTGAGTGACTGACATTTCTTTGTGAATTGAATCTGACATTTAAAATTTAAATTTTGATCTTCCGACTATACCTAGAGTAAGCAATTGTATTTTATATTCAGGAATTGAATTTTTTTAGAAAACTATGATGTTATTTAAGATTATTATAAAAAGACTCTAAAGAAAAATTTAACTTACTTTACGCACTAGTGCGTAAAGTATGTTTCTTTACGCACTAGTGCGTAAAGAAAATTACTATTAAACTTTTGTATTTCAATTAAATATTCGCTAGTAGAAAAAATATTGTATGCAATTCGTGTGTAAAGACCTTTTTTTCGACTCATGTGATTGTCGCATTCGCCTTCGGCTCATGCGACAATATTCACATTCGTCAAAAAAAAAGGCTACTTTACACACTAGTTACATAAATAACTATTTTTTTATTGGTGAACCATTTTACCTATTTAAAGCACGCCTCAGCGTGTTTAAATCGAACTTTTTAGGACGCGCGTGTTTTAAAGTTACCGTGGCAACATCAACAACTCGAGAAACGAAGTCTAAATCTATGGTCTAAATCATGTCTAAATGTCAATTTTTTTATTATTGATCTGACAGGAGTAGTTTGTAACGTCAAAACTTTTATTCGAACGATATTTAACAATGTCAAATTTATAAATTAAAATGGAAAGTGCCGTTGGTATTGTTTGAAATATTAATATTTCGATTTTTCAAATCTTAGGAAATGGTATTTAAATTAATACTATTGACATTCACAGAACTCAAGAAGGTTGAACTTCCATCAAAATACAAATTAGTTTATGTTTTTCTCATTTCCATGACAACGCAAGGTGTACCTACATCATATACGTCACGAATTCAACCATTTGACATTTAGTTGAAGTTTCCATCTATGATTTCCATTTCTTGTTGTTGTAGTAGTTATAGACCGGTATTTATAATTTCAAAGTGCACCAATGAAAAAAATATCGTAAAGTATTCGCGCGTGTTTTAAAGACCTTAATATCCACTTATACTTTAATATACTAGTGTGAAACTGGGCGGAATCTGACTAATCAGAGGTCCATCGAATTGCAAACTTAAATTCAAATTTAAATGAGGATAATAACCAGTTAATAACAATATAAATAGAATACCTATTAGCAATAATATAACTATGTGATTGTTATTAATTGAGGATTTTCATTACTCGATTGTTTTGGTATGGATGACGTAAAAAAATCCAGACAATGAAAGTAGAAAATCAGCAGTACCTAAAATAATATATTTTTCATGAAAATTAAAGAGAAATAAAGAGCCAATTAACTATTTTAACTATTTATTATATGTATTATATAACACAAAAACAATAATAATTGAGTTTAGATTCGTATTCAGAGACCTCGAAAACACACACATATACTGCTATTTCTAAGCGACTTTTTGGGGATGTCCCGCATGCCTATAATATACAGGATGTACCTAATCTTTAAATCTATAGGTACTATAAAATTCTGTTTGTCCAGGATCCATTGTTTTAATTATATTTGCCTCTAAAGCGGCTCAAAGAGTCTTCGAGCTCCGATTCCAGAATAAGTTGTTCTGTTCATACTTCATATATAGCACCAGTCACCAACACCAGACCACATACACAATCCACTGTGTGGCTAAAACTGAATCAACCCACAAACGAAAAAAAAACAGCTTACCAGACTGCACGATGTAGTGGCGATTAGAGCCAACCTCGTGCCAAATTCAAAATTGCTATTAATATTAATTAAACTTTTTCATTGTAGTTAAAATACTTGACAAGTATAAAGTTCATTTTCCACGTTGCCTAAATTGGCAGCGACTTGTTGCTGGGACAAATCGCTCCGAGAAAAAGTACAATCAGCATACCGATAGTTTGTTGCTGCGGCTCATCCAGGTATTAGGCAATCCAGATCACGTGACCTAATATGGCCGTGCAGGGCAAACAATTTAGACAGATAGGTTAGTTTTGTATTGTCTTTTCAGTCATAAACAGTGCTCAAGACTTTTTAGTCGAATTTATTAGTATATTTTGCTTCAATTTAGTATATTTTATTAGTGTTTATTATATTGTTCATTTGATAAGTATTTTTTTTTAGAATATATCACTTTTCTTAGTTTTTATAAATATTGTTATTGAACAAAACTGAACAAAATGCCTGCTACATACAGCCTGATATTTGATTTTTGATTCTATTAAATTATCTCTATTGATTGCTACTAACCACATTTCTCTACGCTTCTTACTCAATTCATTCTTGTGCACCAAAAATGTGTTCTTTAAAACAGCTGGGACCTTGAAAAAGCTTACTGTCTCGGTTTGAACGGCTCCCACAACCGACTACAATACAAGTTGTTGGCATTTTGAAGTAGGTGTTTCACTCCTGAAATCCGTAAGCATAAAAGTTAAATACTGCAGGTGATATCTTCCAATTCAAGCAAGTGAAATTTTAATGCCAGCAATTTCATAAAAGTTTCACTTTCATTATAACATTGTATATGTTTTAGTCAGTGTGTACTTACCCGTAAATATTAAATAATAATTCTTGATAGTCTAAAAACCACTAACAAAAAAATAATGTTCTTATATAGGTACACAACCAAAAGTTGGTCTTAAATTGATATACCCAGCTTAAAAGTTTTGTAAAACTGAACTTTTTATTGTATATTATTAGTATAGAGACACCAAAGCAAAATAAAAGCAACTTTCTCCAAAATAAACACTTATGTAAACCAAAATCTACGGTCTACGATGTATTAAATCGAATTTGTTTGCCCTGAATCGCCATCATAAAATACTTCAACCTAGAATTGTAACTCCTATGTTGTCAGCAGTGACTACTGTTTTAACTGCCATCTGAAGTTTGGCCGCAGGAACTATAAAGTTCAGCGGGAATTTTAAATATCAAGTTGATGGAGAATTTTATCTTTTGAAATATAAATCGATTGTTTACCTAAAGAACACAAAATTCAGCTGCTTATAAAGTATATAAATTAAAACTGATAATATTTCGCCAAATCTTACATCAGTGATCAGAGCTGAACATAAGAGAATATTTAGCAAACTCTTGTTGATGCAAGATTTGGTGAAATACTATCAGTTATAATTTATATGTTTTCATAAAAGCTGCATTTTGTGTTCTTTTGGTAAAAGGTCAATTTATGTATTTCTAAAAAACTTGTGCAGCAGAGTAAGAGTTAAAGCAACATAATGCAACATTTTTGCAGAAGGTAAAGTTTGCAATATATAATTTGTGTGTCTAGGAAAAAGTATATGGTGAACGACGAATACTTTAAATAAAAAGACTTTGGGGAATTGAATATTTATTTAGTGATAATAACAACATTTTTAACACATATACCTATACATAACACACAACATACTAACTATAAGTAGATTATTTCCCAATATTCTGCTATTTTCATTCCTAAAATATAAGTATTTTGTGTCATTTTTTCATCCATGTCGTCTGGCATGTAGTTCTTAACAATTCAACAAGGAAGGTCACGTATGAAGTACCTATACTCATTTCTATAGTGTCTTCTCCTTTGAAATCGTTTTTTTAGAACAAAATTTGATATAGCTGCTTTCATTATTGGATCACCAAATGTTGAATCCTTGTTAGTATTCATGAATTTTGAAAATGTCATATCATCTCCTTTTGAAATAGTATTAGGTTACTTTTTACACCACAAAAGGAGAATCCTAATTATTAATTAACCTATAGACTTGCACCTAATATTAAATTTAGGTAATTACCTGGAATGAATAAAGTGAGAACAGCTTTTCTTTTCAGCCTCTTTTTCCTGGTACTTTACAGTCACCACTAAAGTGTCCAACACTAACACGGGAATTTTGGTATATTTGTTTTGAAGGCATGCAGTGTAACTTCACATTATTAATATTTCTTATCCATAAGTCAAATACTTCAGGTTCACGTTTTGGAAACCGATTTTGTCTCAGCAAAACAGAACACAACAAAGTTTTTCACGTGTTTGTTTATTTTTCCTTTCATTTTGACATCTTGACATTACGATTGTTGATTATCAGTGCCCTCTGCAGTTTGGCCGCATCGTAACTTAAAACATTCTCTCCAATCCCAGTTACAATTCTAGGTTGAAGTATTTTATGATCGCCATATTGAATTTTATTTGACAGGTCACTGGATTGCCTAATAGGGTAAACGTAACGTGTTGCCATCTTGATTGACAGAGACAGCAATGTCAGAGCCGAGCAGCCTATAGACATTTTGGATTGGTGCGACAAAATCTACCAGAAAAGTTACCAAGCTACAGCGACTTCTCGCTCGAAAATAGAGCGAGTTTCAATTCATGCGACCGACGAAAAAAAAACGCCAACCTGCAGTGTCAACTCGCACCGTGAAAAATGGACTTGAGATTACACTTATATAAGTATATCCTAATTAAAAAAATCATCCAGTCCAGTTCAGTCATCCAGTTTTAGTTATTTTTCTCTTTCCATTCTTGTATAATAGGTACTTCCAGCTATGGTAGGTACATCTATTTTTATTATTCCCATGAATATCTTTCAGATTACGATTTGTTTCATCAACAATACAAGAGCTTGGCAATTCCTAGAGAGCAAACTGTTGTTAGAGTGAATTCAAATGCTGCAACCGTTAGAAAAATTATAAAGAAAAATGGAATTTTTAATACTGCAGACCATATGACGTAAATAGAAATTAAATTGTAGGTAAGGCGTACCTAAAGCTGTAGTTTTTTAATAGGGGACTTCGGTCCAAGTTGCCAACCCAAAAAATTTCACATTTTTCTACCACTGGCAAAGAATACACCAGCTTGAGCTGGTGTATTCTTTGCCACTGGGGAAAGAAAATTTCTGGACGATTTTGTCATGTAAAGGTTCGTATTATTTATAAATATCCGTAAACGGAGCCTCGACTCTTCAAATTAGATAATTTGATGCAAATATCGAAATTTGTAGAAGTCATATCTGATTGGCTGAAAGTTTTGTTGGAGCACCTGATTTCACGTCAATAATGTCACCAATACGCCATCCATCTTTAGCTATTGCTTTATTTAGAAACGTTAGAAACATTCAAATTAATTGTCAAAAACTGACTATGAGAATCTCAATAGGTAATTTGACTTGATTCTATAATTTACTAGGTATGTCCACTTTCGATATATTTCAAAAGAAGACCCTGTATAATATGGATTTGTATTTACTGCTACCAGTAGAATTCAAGGACCTAGGGCTTTTATTTAAAAATATTATTCATAACTACATATTGTTAGATTTTAATGTCACTACTGCCATCTATCCATCATTGTACTATTTATAAATATAAACTGTAGGTATCTTTTTATGGTAACGTACATTTGTCAATACTAGATGGCAGACCATTTCATTTTGATAATTATATGTCCACATTCTTTAAATAAATATAATTATTACATTGAATAGAGGAAAAACATTAAAGACGAAAAGAGAATTTTTAAGTGAAATAAATTTTACAATACGTCATTTGTCAAATGTTTTGAAAACTCATCTTCGCGACATTTGACACTGCACTGACAGGCAAGATTTGACAACCGACATCGACATCCATATCTCATAGCATTACAAACGATTTTTCACATTTTGAGTCGGCAAGTTACATTTTTTAGTTTATATTCAAATTAAACAATAAGAATGTTTCGTAATCAATACGATAGTGATGTGACCGTTTGGAGTCCTCAGGGGCGCCTGCATCAAGTAGAATATGCAATGGAAGCAGTCAACTTGGGCTCTGCTACAGTTGGTCTTAAAAGTAAAACTCATGCTGTGCTTATTGCCTTGAAAAGGGCTTCATCAGAACTTTCAGCCTACCAAAAGAAGATTATTAACATCGATGATCATATTGGAATTACAATTTCGGGCCTTACAGCTGATGCTAGAATCCTTAGTAGATATATGAGAAATGAATGTCTGAATTACAAATATTCATTAGATACGTATATGCCTCTAAACCGTCTTATTAGTATATTAGGTAAGCTCTTATATTATCTAAATAACCTTTTATACAGTATTTATATTATATAGGTAACAAAATGCAACACTGCACCCAACGATATGATAGAAGACCTTTTGGAGTTGGGCTCCTTGTTGCTAGTTATGATGAATCTGGTGCCCACATCTATCAGACTTGTCCTTCTGCTAATTTCTATGACTGCAAAGCTATGTCTATTGGAGCAAGATCTCAAAGTGCTAGAACATACTTGGAAAAACATCTTGATGAACTATCATCTGCTTCATTGGAGGAATTGATCAAACATGGTTTGAGAGCTTTGAGAGACACTTTACCTCCAGAGGTGAGTGAATTTATTGTTAAAAAAGGAGTAACAAATGACAAGATCCATTTTTAAATTTTTATTTTTGTAGTCAATCATTTTCAACGTGTGAAAATAAAAACACATTGTCTAATATAACATATCTAATTTTAATTCATTTTAATCTTATGCCATATTTTGCAGCTTTGCAAATGTTAAACCTTATATGTATCATACACTTTTTAGCCCTATTGTTTTTTTAATAGATTATCCATCTGTCCAGCCTATTTCTATAAGTTTTCACTATACTTATGCATCTCTTATGGGCATTCATAAGTTTACAGCCCACCCAATCATCAGCTTTTGATAATAATAATCACAAATATTGACAAAAACTGTTAAACTAAATATATTTCTCAAATTATTCCACTTTTTCAATTTTAGGTTGATCTTACAAACAAAAATGTATCTATTGGGTATGTTGGCAAAGGTCAAAACTTTAAAATCCTAGAAGAAGAAGAGACATCTCCTTATTTGTCACTTATAGAAGGTGAAGAACGTAGAGGCGGTGGAGGTGGTGGTGCTGCTGAAGAACCTGCTGATCCACTAAGGGATGATGCGGGGGACGAAGCTCCCAGGGATCCAGTCCCAGCTGTGGCAATGGATACCACAGAATAGTAAAAATAAAAAAGTACTGTATACCAAATTTGGGTTCATCAGGTTCGGGGTTTTGGCATCAGAAAGACATATTGCCGTGGCTGTCTCAATTTGATTTTGGTGAATTGGGGCAGTCACGGCAATAATGATTGAAACAAGTTATTACTGTAATTTTTTATGCTTTTAAGAATTTTGAATAATAAATTTACTACTTGCTTGAATTTTTTAATATGTCCAGAAAATTTTTAGTTTTATTCATTCATCTTGGTAAATATTTGGTGTAGCTGGGTGTTTTTATAATAAATGTGGAGTGTATGGATAACCATTTGTTTGTATGGTTGAAATAATACCCTTCTTGGTGTGCGTCATCGATTGTAACGTATATCCGGGTTTTCGACATCTCGTTTATTTTATTTGATATTTTGACATATAGCTAACCTTCTGTATCTGTAAGAATTTGAAGGGTGGGTGACCCCCACAGCACTTAGGCCACAATTGGCCCATTGTGCATCCTTCCGAGGTTCAGACTTCCTTCTGGCTCGTCATCCAGCCTACTTGTCTGAAGTAGGCGATAACGTCGCCGGAAGTAAGCTCCCTCATGCTGGCTTGTGTTAGCCTGTACTCGCCGAATACGGAAAACATAAATTGAGAGTGTCGGACATTCACAAAGAATGTGTTCGACAGTCTCATCTTCCTGTTCACATCATCTACAGAGTGAAGTGTCAGACAGACCCAGTCTGTAGAGGTGTTTTCGTACGTGGCAGTGACTGGTCAGAATACCCGTGGATGTCCGAAGGTTCTGTCTGTTCATAGTCACGTATTTTTTGGCTACTTTGCTGTCCGGATGGATACTTCAGCAGTTCCTTGGCAAGACTGCAACCTTCTGCTTCGTCCCATCTACCCTTAAACTTATCAAGGGAGTGTTCCTTTATTAAGTCAATCATAGCCGACGCCGACAGACCAATGAAAGTACCAGGTCACAAGAGTTTTTGGGAGGCTGCTTTCCTGGCTAGTGAGTCGGCAATGTGGTTACCTTTCGATTTACTGTGCCCCTTGATCCAGCCTAGAGTGACTTCGTTGTTGCTACAGGCTTCGATCAGGGACAGGTGACACTCCAGGCCTGATGTGATACGTGGTCTGTTCAGGGCTAGTAGTGCCTGTCTACTATCCGTAAGTGTGAATTTTATTACTTGTGTTTCTTTTGGTAATCTCTTTTGCGGCGATGTAGATAGCAGTGAGCTCTGTTTGAGCAACGCTGACATTACAGCCCATCGCCCATTTGATGTTTAGATTCAGAGATCTGGAGTAAATTCCACATCCTGAGCCCATATTGGTTTTAGAGCCATCCGTGAAGATGCGGAGTGCGCCTTCTTCTGATGTGTCTTGTGTGTTATATTTAATGATTACCTTGTAGGGCCTGTGGAAGGCATATTGTGGTGAGATTGCGTCCGTATTTGCCTGCAGCAGTGGGACCTCATTGAGTGCCTCACGCCATAGGTTACGTATCAATCTACCAGATCCTACGTCAGGTTGTATACCGGTAGAGCCAAAGAATACACCAGCTCAACAAGAAGCGAAGCTTCCGATCATTTTTTTGTATGCGCATGTCTGAAAGTCGCCATTTTTATAATAAGATTCTTGTCATATTTGACTTTGTCTGTCAACCAGCTTGGTAAACAAAAGGAATTTTTCAATTTTTGTGTATAATTTTATTTTGTCCCTTGTTTCGAAAATTATTACTGAATTACTTGAAGCTATGGGAAGAATAACTTGTGCTGTTCGGGGATGTCACTCGGGAACAGGAGAAGGTATATCTATGTTTGGATTCCCAAAAGACCCTGTTAGATAAGTCTTTAAGTTTCTTTTGCTAATTTAGGCATAAGTATGAAAAATAATCAAATAAATATTTGACTAGGTATTCTTTGATAGAACTTTCATGAAGTGAACAACTTTTGTGATAGGTTGTGTTGACTTATTCTACCCTAACAATAAACATATTATATTAGCAAATAATACACCAGCAAATATATTATTTGTGTATTATTTGATATTAGCCTGAACTTATTATTGTCTTGAAATATTTTAAATCCCAGCTATGGTTACAGGCTTGTAATCGTGAAGATTTGTCTGGAAAGACGACAGTTCAACTTCAAAAAAATCACATTTTGTCAATAAAGGAAGGATTATAAGTGGGCAGAATAATCGACACGACACTATGTATTAAAATGATAACCACTTGAATGCAAAAGATACTTCTTTATTTATTACAAATTATCTTGTCATAACAATTGCGATTGGGGGAGATAACTTAGTTTAAATATATTAATGACAATTTAATCCAGCTAAACTTTTCTGATTCGTTGATTTTTAGCTTATTTGTACTAAGTTCTATTCTTTTGCAATCAGTTCTTGTTGTTTTGACTCGAAAATTTTTTCTGCTTGACTTATATAGCCGTCGGCGATAGCGATTATTTGACCCTCAATATTTCTGGCTAAATCTTGGGAAACAGACTCTTTCTTTTTGATTTGCTTGACATATTTTATTTGCACCTCTCTTATACCATCTTTGCATTTTACGAAAAGCTGCTTGGCATTTTTGGCTAGATTTTCCCGGTGCTCTTTAGTAACCCTAAAAATATATCAGTTTCCATTTATATCTAATGAATTTGTTTTTTGTTAAAAGAAACGAGCGTAATCTTATTAAAAGATATCAAAAATAATAGATATAATACTAATATCATGCTTTTACACCGTCCAACTGAGAAAAAACAACTACCTCTCGGGCTATATGCCCCGACAGACATTGAAATACACTTCCAAGTTGAACGGGGATGGTTTATCTACACTGTAGATATATACCAACAGGATGTAACCAACCATTCTGGTTTGCAATTCAAAGGGACAACATCACTTTCCGATTTCGGCGTATTTGTGTATACAGTGTATAGGTACAGTGCTATTCAAAAGTCACCTCCCCACCTCGTATCTTTTGAACGGCTACACTTACATTGATAAAATTTGGAGGGTGAAAATAAAGTGTTGTAAACTTCTCTACGAATGGTAATAGGTGACGTAATTCAGCAACAGCATATGTTGGACTAGAACCAGCTCTTGGGACCACAAAAAAGGTAGTCCGAGCGCAAATACAAAAATGGGTACAAAGCCAACATAGACTTCATTGGAGAAACACTCCAAAACAGGTACACAGCAAAACCTTCATAGGTGACACATGTGCAAAACGGGCCAAAGAACTACTGAATATCAGCAGGAATAAGCTAAGAATTATTACAGGTTATCTAACGGGTCATACCCCGTTAATAGAGCACCTGCATAAAATAGGGTTATATAACGGGGACCTCAGCTGCAGACTATGTGGCATGGAGATCGAGACCGTGACCCATATCTTGTCTGACTGTGAGGCACTGCACTCGAGGAGACGGGCAATCTTCGGAGAGGCCAATGTGCCACCTGAAGTATATGGCACACATCCAATGGACCTATACCGTCTACTCGAAGGTACGGGGATAACTGGATGGGTGGACTAAATATGGGAGCAGAGTACAATAAACCAATAGGCTGCAGTGCTCCCGGCATCTGAACGGCTCCCAAAATGGAAAAAAAAAACATACATACTTTGGGATTGGGATGTAAATTGTGGTGCCATCTTGTTGTGGATTTAAATTCATTCCTGATTTTTCCAGTGCTTTTAAAGCAGTTGGGATTGCCTGGGGAAATGTGGACATATTGATCACTACAGTCTTTGGGTTTTTCCTCACAATTTGAGCGATTTCTTGTAAAGTATGTTCATTTCCATCTAATGTTACAGGAACCATTTCTATTGAGCCTAAGAATATTTAATAGTCAGTTATTTATTTTAGTTGATTATGTTTTGGAACATACATATTCTTGAATAGTTTTAAATTCAATATTGAGTAGATTTGGCAAAAAGTACCTACATAAATAACTATAATTTTTGAATGATAACAATTGAATTTATTTGATGGTATAGTTACCGATTAGACCTTTGTTGATTATACTAATTTTACTATATTAAAAAAATCTTCTTGACCAAATAAATATTGTATGTATGCCAGTTGATGATATTATTCAACAATATTATGTACCTGTAGTGGACCGAACTGATAAATGTTTGATAAAATCATCTTTCAACAACTCTACGGCTTTTTCCATTTGTTTTTTCAATGAATCGACATTAAAAACATCAATAAGTTGATTCTCGTTAACTACAACTTTTGATTTACCTACAATATTGAAAAAGTAAATCAACTGCATTTATAGTAGTAATTTGGAAGGTACCCTTCTCTTTTTTCCTGTCCTTTCCTTTGGCATAATTCCTAACTGATGGGAAGATTAGTGCATTTTGTTGCTTAATGATAGAAGTTTTAGCTATATTTGAACAAATACTAATTGCTCTCGCCGAAAAAGGAAGATAAACATGTTTATTAGCTATATTGGTAATTGTCCTTACAGTCCGAATAAATAACATTTTATATATTTTTAGGTAATACAGAAAAACTTATATGTTTATTTAATCTTTTTAACCATCTTTTCACTGCATTTGGTATTTAGTTTTTGGGTTGTGCTGTTTTCTTCTTCTTTTATATAAGATCACCCAGGGTTAGCTGTTATTTTAAAGAGGCCATTATATTTTATATTAGATAGGCAACTAGCTGAACTATAAGCGTAACAAATTGCCTATGTAGAAGGGAGTGTTTTTTGCATGTTGAATTGGATTGGTAGGTACCTACAAATTTATCTTGCTTTTGCTGGTTCTAATTATCTAATTTTTATATAAATCTCATCTCTTATTAATATGTAATTTTTGAGCGTTTACTCTAGCTTTTTCAAAATTATTTACTTATTGATAACTGGTCTTCAAAATACTCGATATCATTTGAGCACTTCAGCGAGAAATCTCTGTTTTGTAATTTGTTGTTAATAATTGCAGATAACGCGGCATAAAGATTTTACGATCATAACTCATAAGTATATATAATACAATAATTATTCTTGTGATATAATTTAAAAAGTTTATTGACAAGATTTTATTTTGTTGTCTTGTCTTCATAAACGAAATGAGAAAAAAAAACTCTATTAAACAGTTTTGATACTTAATATAGACTTTTTTAATACTTCACAGTTGAAATAGTAGCAGCTTTTGGTGTACGTTTCAATGAATTTTCAATAATAAGCTGTATGTAGTTCGCAAAGTCGCAAAAATAAAAAAGAAGCAAACTGTTTGAATAACTTGAATTATTATAAAACTTTTTCTCATAACGTATAATCCCCTGGAAGCGATGCATCAAGAATTAAGGCCATAAAACAGATTTAATAGTAGGCAACTTTCAGCGCAAACTAGCTATATACCTAATTTAAATATCCAACAATAATTCATTGGCTCAAAGTTAAATAAACTTCGCATGTATAATTCTCGAACAAATTACTCATAACTCTTGATCACACACTGCGAGGTGTATGATGTATAGTGAGGCGATATAAAAATATGGGGGGAAGAATTTATAATTGAGCTACAGAGGCGTACAATAGCTTAAAAAAGTTTTCATTAAAACCTAATGCTTTTGATAGTTTATTCCAAATAAAATATAAATTCAAACTTCCAATTATTCCATAGAACAAGGCTTTATTAATGACTTCAGTCTCGTGTGAAAAAATGTTTTTTTTTGATGTTTTTAGAGTCACCTCCAAAGGACAGCTCAAAAAAGTTTCTTAAGAAGCCGATACAAATTTCTTATAATTTTTAGATGTTTTAGAGCGTCCATTTAAAATCCATATTAAAATTTTATAACTTTTTTCTTTTATTGAGTAAAATATTCATTGAAAATACACCACGAGATGAACTAAAAATCTAACAAAATACTGAAAATATAATTTTTTTGAAGCTCAATAATGTTATTCAATCAAACAATAATTAAATGAAGTTTTTTGTAAATTCTAAAACCAAATTTAAAATTTTTAACTTCACCTACTCTACAATTTGTAAAATATGAAGACGAACTGCAAAGTAGTTGAAGAAAATCATAAGCTACTAAAGCTACATCCCAATGCATATTAAATAAATATAATAAATACCTTGAACGAATAATAATAGTTATTTATGATACAAGTGCGTGAAGTTATACTTTTGCGCACGAGTTGCGAAAATGCAAGGCACCAATGGAGCGAGTGCCTTTTTCGCAACGAGCGCGCAAAAGAAACAGTTTATTTAAATATTGTTATAATGGTGTAGATTGATAGATAGTAGATTGAATAAAATGATCGAGGTTGAAAAAAATTATATTTTCAGTAATTTGTTTGATTTTTAGTTCATCTCGTGTTGTTTTTCCTTTATTATTATTTTACTACATAAATTATGCAATTTTAATATGAATATTAATAGGTCGCTCAAAAAATCGAAAGTAATTTACCTACTTATAAATTGAAAAAATCATTAGTGAACTTCCCAAAAATTTGAATTTTGCTCTTAAATATCTAGAAACTCGTTTTTTTGGTCTATAAAATTATACCCTAACGAGAAAAAAATGCAAAAATTCGATTTTCGACTTTAATCATGAAAAAAAATTTGAAGCGGCCTCTTGTAAACACTTTTTCCTACTACCCCTAGAGGAAGTACACACTTTCCTCCCTCAAATCAGGGAGGAAACTCATACTTTTTCTCCCTAGGGAGGAAAAGTACTTTCCTTCCTACTTCCCCTCATTTCGAGTAAGTTGTAAACGATGAAACTTGTGAATTCATTATATTCATATTGTTTTCATAATTTCTAGAACATCCTGTTTTTTGGTAAAAATCAAAAATTAATGTCACTTCAACGTAGTTCTTGAATACAAATTTCAACTTCAGGAATCTTAGATATACGTTTTTTGATATCTTCTGTAAGTTCCTTGTGGCATTACTTATTCTTTTTTCTTATTCTTTTGGGAATCAAACCACAATAATGTTTTTTATTTTTTATTTTGGACGTTTCGGTAGCATTCCAGCTACCGTTGTCAAGATTAACTATTAATAAAATTGATAAAAAAAATTTTGGTCCCTATCTGACACAACGAAAAAATATTTTTTATTTTTTTATCAATTTTATTACTAGTTAACCTTGACAACGGTAGCTGGAACGCTACCGAAACGTCGAAATAAAAAATAAAAAACATTATTGTGGTTTGATTCCAAAAGAATAAGAAAAAAGAATACGTTTTTTGAGTTCAGAATAAGAAAAGCATAGTATGCTGTGGCGCACTGACAGTAAACACGGCGATTGACTTTTGAGGTGCAAAGTCGATACATTCATTAAACTTGAATTTTTGAAAAATGGAGAGCGATTCAAGTGATTTTGAATTTCCAAATACACCACCTAATATTAAGGAACAAGCTAACATAGCGTCAATAACCTTACTACCACAAAAATCTAAAGACAGGTATGAAAAACAATATGCACTATATAAGCAATGGGCCGAAGACAACAAGATACATAAATATTTTGAGAATGTTTTACTGGCATATTTTTCACTACAAGGAAAATCATTAAAAGCTTCAACACTTTGGTCTAAATATTCAATGCTACGCACAATGATACAAAATAAATGAAGGACAATGTCGATATTAAATATCCAAAGTTGATTGCATTTCTAAAACGTCAAAATGCCGGATACAAACCAAATAAAGCTAAAACTTTTACAAGAAAAGAAATAAATACATTCTCAATGGAAGCCCCCGATGATGTTTTTTTATCAATGAAGGTGAAAAATGAAATCCCATGCAAATAATTTAATTTTTGATATAAAATATTCATAGGTAGTTCTTGTTATTGGAATTTCTGGAGCATGTCGATGTGATGAGCTTTTTAATTATTATATTAATGGATGATATTGAAGAGTAAGACAATCTTTTAGTCATAAATATCCACACTTCAAAAACGTATAAACAACGAACTTTCGTTAACAATACTACAACAGGTAACGTCCCAAATTTTGTTCAAATCGTTAAAAAGTATATCTGTCTACGTCCTAAAACTGAGCATAAACGATTGTTGGTATGCTTTAAAGCAGGCAAATTTATAAATCAAGTGGTTGGCTAAAATAGTATATCCAAAATACCACAAAAAATTGCAGAATATCTCAATCTTCCAAATGCCAAACATTACACAGGGCACAGTTTCAGAAGAACTTCAGCAACTCTGTTAGTAAACGCTGGTGGGGATATTTTAGCTCTAAAACAGCATGGCGGTTGGAAATCAACCAATATCGCAGAAGGTTATATAGAACAATCTTACACAAAGGAAAGAAAAATTTCTGATCAAATTATTTGAAATAATGTAGGACCTGAACTTGATGAAAATCAGCCAAGCACTTCTAGAAGTTACCACCATTACAATGTGCTAAGCGAAAATATTTCAAATACTGAAGCTCCTGTTCAAACCCTATCTTCTTCCAATTGAAGAGTTGTCAGAAATATTAAAATACTTTACTTGTATTCTTTAAATTTGTTGTTGTTGTAGAAAAAGTATAGTGTGCAAAATGTAGGGAAAGTATTTTTCTCAGTCTTCCACACTTCCACTTCCACTTCCACACTCGTGAGAAAAGTTCAACTTTCCCCACTTGTTGCATTCACTATTTTAGGGCTGTCCATTGGAGTGGGCTATTAATACTGTGATTTTTCTATATATGCGATTGTTGAGCTTGGACATACGCATGCGTGTCGACTGTCGGTCTCTCGCTCCCGCAGTTCCGTCTGCTACATTTGACGTGTGTAAGGATTTTTACAACTGCATATTGGAAGAAACAAATTTTGTTGTTTGTTGCTGCCAACTAATAATATGAATAACTATTTTGATTGTTTAACTTGAGGGGAAGAAGTTTGATTGCTGATTGGGTGTCTTTAAATTTTAATTAATTTTCAAATAATTAAAACTGATAGTAGTAATTGCTTTGTCTGTCACACTAATGACTTTTTGACCAGTAAGCATAACCATATTTTTTAAGTCCAAGCTGTGCGAAACAAAATAGACGTTTTTATAACGTTATC
>CAJUYG010002610.1:38444-54432 GCA_910591675.1 Galerucella calmariensis | reverse complement strand
CCACATATATCCAGTAGATTTGTTTGGGTCCCAGGTCCCAAGATTCTACACAGATCCTGCGACATATTCATGAGGATAGTGTGGCCTTATGAATAGCCTATTCTAAGTGAGCGCTACTCCTACTGTACAACACCAAAATGTAGTTTTATTACGTTTGGGATATTAGAAATTTCTTCATATTCTCAATTTTGTGTCCGAAGCTCTAGAAAAATGTATGATAATGATGAGACACCAGAGGCGATCCATATAAGATATTTTCGTTTCCGAACTCTGAACTCTCTTAATACTCTATTTAATATTAATTTAAGTTTTCGCAACTTTTTTTAATATAGTCACGTTCTCAAAAGCTGAAAGTTTTAAGTACTTTGGCATAATGATGTTTCACTCGTCTCAGGAATACAAGTTAGACTTTACGTATGAGATGGAATTTAATTTTCTAGAAGAAAACAAGTGAATTTAGTACTTTGCAAGATTAAAGAAAAACTCATCATGCTCAGGAATATTATAATACCTGTTTTATACATTTGCGGATTATAGCGTGCTATTAAAATGATATACAGCAGACCATAAATGTTCTTGGTAATTGTTTTGAGTTGAATGTAGCCTCAAAGCTTGAATTATTTTTTCTAATACGACTTTTACCGCTAATTGCTAAAGGACCCCGCTCTTTTCTTACGGCAAAGTGGTGTTTAGTCAAACATTTGAAATTTCGGGTATAATATTCTACAAGACTTCTTGACCAAAAGTGTCCATGGGACCAATTCAATTCTATGACTAGTTTCCGATATTGAATTGAAAAATTCTTGTCTTTCGTGACCACGTTATGTTACTATTAACGAATAAATATGCATTTTTTGTAAGTACCATTAATATGTTCTAGTGTATAGTTAACTAACACATAAATAGTTCAAAATGTCAACTTGTACAGGGTGGGACACAATTATACTTTTCAAAGTACATTTCAAGAATGATTAGAGACGCAATTGGCAACGACAAATGTTAGTATTTTATTCAATTAATTATCTTAGGATGATGATAAGGTACTTATGATTCATTCATATTTTTATCGATGGTTCGGTACACTCCGGTAGGTATCCATAGAAATGTGATTATAATTTCGTTCATTATGCTTATTTTGCTGAGTGCTCTACCCTCAGAACCCTGTTTTTGATAAACCCAGTCATAGTAAGATTATGAAATTTCTCCAGCTTAATTACTTTCTTTGGCTAATCACAAAACAAAATAAATTAATTATTTTCACGGATCGAATTATGATATACTGAGTGATTCAAAAAAGTGTATTTTCTCAGATTTTTGTCTGTTTGATAACAAGGTGTATGTGCAAATCACCCTGTATTTTAAGCTGAGTACTAATATCTAGGTAACAAATACATGTTCGATATCAAAAACGAATTTTTAAATAGTTGGAGTACCTATAGTTTGGCAAGTTTATCTGAAGCTACGGGGCATCGGTGAGAAGCGAGCAAACATGGCGCATATCTGTCATAAACGTACAAATGGCGTACGGGCCCTATTTTACCAAGTAAAATTGAAAATACGAAGGTCACTGACAATACGAACGCCACTGGATATATCAATATCAGTCAATTGACGAAGGGAGAGGGAAGAACACACGCACGCGCTTGCCAATAAAAAGTCAGCTTTCGATAAAAATACCAATTATGTAATTCGGAGGGTGTGGTAATTATGGTCTCTTACAACGCTGCCAGAGCTTGGAGAGGCCCATAACAAATTTAGAAAAGTATTAATCTCTTAATATTCATAGATTGAAAAAATAGTTTCCAAGGAAACAAGCACATTAAAGAATTAACGTCCTATCATATTGTTAATATTGTCAATAAAAAGTCCCTTTCCCAATTATTATCACTACATAATTAGCACTTTAGCTTTTTCATAGTTAAACGTGGCATTATCGAATCTCTTTGACTGCATTCCTTTCATGGCTTCAGATAAACTTGCCAAAGTAAAGCTTATTCATTTTATTCAGAAAAAACTACTTTCATGCTGCATTAAGAATCATCCTGTTTGGAAAACCTCTTCAACCAGTATATTGGATGCCAGAACATAAAATGTGAAGTTACTTTTTATTTGTGACCTTGCTTTCATTCAATATCAGAGCTTCCCAGAATTTCAAATGGTCCATATATAATTGACCCACCCTATATATGCTGCATTTTAAACTATTTATGTGTAAGTTAATGATAAACTAGAACATATCTAAGGTACTATCAACTGAAAATGCATATGTATTTCCTAATAATAAAATTACGTAGTCACGAAAAGCAGGGATTTTTTAACTTCAACACAGTGTATATCGGAAACTATTCATAGGATTGAATTAGTTCGATTGACACTTTTGAACAAGAAGTCGAGTACAATATCCAACAATCATAAGATTGGAAGGGACGCCACTTTTATACCCCAATAATAACAATAAATAGATAGATAAATAAAATTACATAATTCATTTCATCAAACCTAAACCTGAAAACCTACATATGCAGATGATTTGACGCTTCTGGCAAAATTGAAGGGAGAGAGCAAGAAAATTACAAAAAATCTTGCAGAACAAGAAGATATTCTAGGACTGGGAATCAATTAAGGAAACACAAAATATATAATCATACGAGTTATCGATGAAAGTCTTGTAGTAAAAACGACAAGCGAAAACTATTATCTATACCTTCCAAAGAGCAATGCCCATGAAGAACAAGAAATAGAGCCGAGAATCACTAAAGGCAATAGAACATTCGGAATGCTTCAGCCACTGAAATCAAAATACACACTGTGAGACATACGCAAGTGAGACATAAACCATAACCAATAATGGTTCTATTACTTTTTCTTCCTCCATCTCTTTAATTATTCTCTCAGCTTCCTCTCTCTTCGCTTGTGGTAGCCTTCGAGCTGATTGTTTAATTGGCTTGGCATTACCAGTATCGATTTTGTCTTTGACGGCTGATTTTCTACCAGTCTTCCCTCCTTTTGGTACGAATAGGTCTCGATACTGCAAGAGGAACTCTCTCATTTACCTTTTCTCAACTCGATTCAAGGATTGGCCAGCTATTGACAACATCTGTTCGAATCTGTCATTAGAGTTGTCGGTTGTCGTTGTTTGACGAACTACAGACGTCACCGGTATGCAACATCCAATTCTGGTTTCCTTCTTGAGGGTAATTAGGTAATCGTTCACGTTTATAGCACGTACTGGAATATCCTCCGCTGACGTAACCAGTTATTTTCCAATTAGCACTTCTTAACCAACATCTTCGTCGTGGTTCCAAGGTTCCATCATAACCAGTGTACCTTCTTCCATGATCCCCTGTAGCCGCGCTACTATCACGGTTTCGCTTTGTGCAGGGAGAACAGTATCTTCCTGTACAGCTGCCAACACCGCTCTGCTTTCATGTGGATGAAGGAATACTTCTTCGGAACCCACCTTGATGGTTCTGTTTCTAAAGTCTAACTGGAAATCATGTAAATTCATCACTTCCATTCCCAGAATCACGTCTTCTTCGATGTCAGCTACGATTACCGTATGCGTAAATTTTTCTCCAACCAATTCCTTATTGGATTTGCGTCTCTCCATGAACATTGGCACTCTCCCCTGTTGCGGTCCGGAGTCGCAGCCTTGTTGGCAGAAGCTTCTTAGATTTTATTATCTCTGGCCGTATAATGGTTCTAGTTGCTCCAGTATCCACCAGCAGATTATATTTCCTGCCATTAATTTCGCCATCCACATATACACTGTCATTACGGCATCTGAGAGAGGCTATCAGTATGAGAGGGTTTTCCTGGGACTGAGGTTCATGGTTTGCCGTAGTCCTAGGACGCTTACACGGGCTGCGTACATGCCCTAGCTCGCCACAATTCCTGCATCTAATCTTCCTCGGCTTTCGTTCTACCATGCTTTTTATCAAGTTGACTAACTGGTCAAATTTATTTTCCTCACCCTCTTCTTGAACGGTCCTAACTTTGTTATATCCTGACGTCTCCGTGGCTGCTTCATATTCAAGAGCAGCAGTCAATGCATCGACCAATGTTTTGGGATGGGCTAAACGAAGCGTCCTCTGCATATCAGGGTCACGTAAGCCATCAATAGAGGCCTGGATGCCTAGACATTTCATCATGTTTTCTGGTGCTGATGGATAAGCAAATCGGACTAGTAGGGCAATATCGACTTCATACTCTTGAAGGGTTCCATCACGTCTCTGCCTTCGATTCTTCATTTGAGATTATTACAAGTGTTCTAGATGTTCGTGACCATATCGCATGTCCAACCTCTTCTTCAGCTGCTCGAAGTCATCCGTTTCTTCAAGAGGTATCGTCTGAAGCACATCCAAGGCATCTCCCCGAAGCGCGATGGTCAAGTTCACTGCCTTCTCCCTGTCGGACCAATTATTCGCTCTAGCGGCTGCTTCAAATTGTTTTACATAGTTGGTCCACGACATCTTTCCGTCGAACGTTGGGCAAAACTGCCAATATCTTCTATCTTGGGGAGTGTTTCTGGCTTGCAGGGTTTTATTTGCTCGATCTTCTTTCCATCTGTTGGCATGTCTTGTCTTCTTGAGTCTGCCAATTTCCTCTCTAACTACTGGATTATCTCATCCATTTTTGTGATCTCACAATTTTCTCAATATTTGATTTCAGAGGGGAAAATTATTTTCGACTTCAGCGGCAATGTCCTTTTTCATTGACAAAATATCAGCAGAAATATCGTCTTTCATAGTAGAAATATCATTTTTTATGGTAGAAATCTTCTCGTCCATGGAGGAAATGTTAGCAGAAATGTCGTTCTTCATGGTAGAAATCTTCTTGTCCATATTACCTTCATAGTAGAAATCTTCTCGTCCATGGAGGAAATGTTAGCAGAAATTGACGAGATTAGGGTGGAGGACTCGTCATTGAATGAGAATGTTTCTGGATCCAAGTGTTCACTTTCCAGTGCTATTTTCAGTCTTTCAACTAATTCACTCTTCTTCCCGGACGTTTTCAACTAGTGATTTTCTAATTCTGCTTTTAGCTCCGTCACTTTCAGGTCACATAGTCTCTTAGCCAGTTTAACGTAATTATTCATTTATATTACCCCACACCTGACACCAATGTAATGTTTTTCTTATTCATTTAAACACTTTTTACCGTAGGATGAAATTATACACTCACTATGGCTAATTACTACTTATTTATTAGAGAAACACTTACACACTTTAATAAACTTAATTTATATACACACTACTTAATGTCTATTAATTTATCTACACTCGGTATAATAATTGTCCTAATTTATCTTCAACACTATTTATATTCACTTCCTGTTCACTCAGTGTATACTGAAACTGTTTACCGATTCACTGTATACTAAACTACTCCCCTTACTCACTCGAAAACCCGCGTATATACAGTGATGGGCAAATGTGTAAACAAAGTAAATATATCTGGAATTATTAGGGATATTAAAATGAAATTTGGAAGGTGGATACTACAGTAGATTGCCTATTTGTTTTTATATTTTTTAACATTTTGAACTTCCGGTTTTACCGGAAGTAATGTAGATTTTAAAATTTGCAATGGATTACCCTGTATATTATTTTAGTTTCTGATGGAACATTTTATTACGAATACAAAGATACCGGGTTCGATATTTTTTATTTCAATACCTACCGAGATATGAACAGAAAAGTAACTAATGAAAGGAAAAATCTAATATCCATTAAGGAAATAATCATAATTATCAACTGAAACTAAGTGATTTTTAAAACATTGAAACTTGACTAAACTAAAATTAATGTATTAGATGTTCAAACTGAGCACCGTTTACTTCTTGACAATAGGCAAGTCGGTTTGTAAATTCTCTGGTAACATTAGCTATTACTTCTGGTGGAATTCTCTGGATCTTTCGAGTTATTGTTGCAGCTAATCCTTGCAAATTATTTGGTCTATCAACATAAACCTTAGACTTTAAATAATCCCACAGAAAAAAGTCTAGTGGATTAAGGTCGGGACTTCGTGCAGGCCATTCATAAGTACCCCTTCTTCCAATCCATCAGTGATGAAATATCGGGAGGTATTGAAATAAAAAAATCGAACCCGATATTTTTGTATTCGTCATAAAATGTTTCGTGAGAAACTAAAATAATATACAGGGTGTTCCATTGCAAATTTTAAAATCGACATTACTTCCGGTAAAACCGGAAGTTCGAAATTGGTGAAAAATATTAAAACAAATAGGCAATCTACTGTAGTATCCACCTTCCAAATTTTATTTTGATGTCTTTAATAATTCCAGAGATATTAACTTGGTTCCACACATTTGCCCATCACTGTATAGTCCTTCGAATCCCTAGAAAATTCTTGAATATACCACCTCTGCGTGTACTTTATAATTCCAGATCATTCGCGATAAACCATTGGCCTGGTACGCTGTTTGAGAACAGCCTCGAACATTACCTGTTCGAGAACCATTCTAGAAAGGTCGCATTCATAGTTTGCGACAGGACTGGCTTCTGAATTACTGAGTTCGTAACAATACGTTTCAATATTATAAAAAAATGGAAGCATTGTGTTGATATTTTCCAGATAGTTTTAATCCACAATTTTCCAAGTGAGAATAATATGTAATAAAATAGTTATTTATGTATTAAAAGCAAAAAGTGATACATTATTGCTTGAGAGTAATGGTTACCGCGCGACGCGAAGCGTAATTACTCGAAAGCAAGAATGTCACGTTTTTGCTCGTAATACATACATCATTTTTTCTGCAATCACTTAATTGTAACTATTAAAAACAAATATGAGGTAGAATTCATGGAAACTCTTAAAATCTGTCAGTTTAAATATGTCAATCCAAATATGTTTCAAACTTTTATATCTGTCATTGTCAATACCATTGTGCTTGTAATATCGTTTGTTAATGCAACGAGCATTTTGCCATTTTTTCTCTCCTCAAGAAACTTTAACTTATCGTTGTCAATGGCAAGCGAAAAAGCCTATTTTTCAATGTGATTGTAGAAAAATATTGTTTTCCGCAAATCGCTAGGAAATTTTGACATTCCTGTCAAAATTTCTTGAAGAAAAAGTCAGGACTTCCTTACTGTAAGAAAATGTCATTTCCTCACTGTAAGGAAATGATATTTCCGTACAGTTGTTAGTGTTCTACATAAATGATTGAAAACACATTGCTTATAAGGAATTAATTTATATTTTGAAAACATCAAGTCATTGCTGAATACATTTTTAAGATCAATTTTTTATATTTACAGTAATTCGACAGTTAGTACAATTATTGAACATTGGAGGAACACTCTTAGAACTATGAGAAACATTTTGGACAACATGCAGGGTGGTAGGGTCATTTTGTTGAATATTTTGTACTGTGAAAATTTTATTTGCCACCTCAACCTTATTGTTAAGCGATTCTTCGATATATCCTTCAGCAACGTTTGATGACTTCCATCCGCCATGCCTCTTTAAACTAGTTATGTCGGCACCAGAGTCAACCAATATTGTTGCAGAAGACCGACGAAAGCAGTGACCAGTATATTCTGTCGGATTTACCAAGTTTAAATAAGTAGCAACTATTTTGGGCATTTTTCTAAATTGATGAATTCCTACCACTTGTCTACACTACACTGGTCTTAACGAAACATACTTTCGATAAACATTCAAGTAGATCTGATTAATTACAAATGATCTTGGTTTGTTGGTTTTCGAATCAGGTATGCTGATTAAAAGCTTAGATTCTAAGTCTTCTATATCGTGTACAGTCATTCGGACTAACTCATCCATTCTACAGGCCCCAGAAATACCAAATATTACAGCCACCTAAAAAATAAATAAAGCTTTAATCTAAATAGAAATTAAAACCTTGTAAATTACCTTAATCATTAAATTTTCTTTATCTGGAGCTTCCTGGATAAATTTTTCAATTTCTTCCTTCGTTAAAATCTTAGATTTCTTTGCCCTATAACCTTGAGCTTGCCGTTTCAATAAAGAACGAAGTTTTGAGTATGTAGATATATCTACATTGTCTTTAAGTGCAAGGGTTGACTTCAGCATTGAATAATTGGCCCATAATGTTGAAGATTCCATCTTCAAACAAAGGTCTAGGAAGTATGCCATTACAACATTTTCTGAGAGAGAACTCGTATTTTTACTCATGCGATAATCCATAAAACGTCTGTATGCATTTTCGTACTTTTCTCTTGATTTCTTTGGCAATAATTCTAATGAAGCAGTATTCACTGCCTCAACCAGCTCTGGAGGAGTCCCAGGAATGGAAATTTCATCATCACTTATCATTTTACTTTCGAGAACACCAGCAATTAAATTTATAAGCGTCAAGTTTGACAATTCAACCTCAATACGTTTCCATAGTAACCCAAGTAATTTTATTAGGAATTTCAAAGCACCATTCATTTGGGAATAAAATTATCGCGTTTTTTTTTTAAATCAATCAATATCTGTCGAATTTTAAACGATTTGCGGAAAAAAAGTATGTTTACCTCGTAGGAAAAGCCACATTCCTGGACTCTGTGTTGCTAGGCTTTTCCTACCCGGTGAACAATGTACTATTTGTATCATACAGCGCGAGCACAACAGTTACAACGCCTCGTAAAAAGTTTGTAATTGACCTGCGGTAAAAGTTGAACTAAAATTATGGCTTGAGGCTGATAGAAGAGAATATAAACAGACCACAACCAGTTGATATGGCTGTGAAGATCATTTTAATGTATGTAATTCTATATTTGTATCTATTTGTCTGTATGAACCCAGTCATTCTATATATTTACGAAAAATATTCAACACTAACAAAAATTGAAACTGACTGTAAAATACGTCAACGAAAACTAATGATGGTAAAAGTGAAATTTATAAAATACTCTAATAGCCGTGAAAACAACATAAATCGGAAGTAAATTTAAACAGCTCCCAAGTCATTCACGCAATACAACATATAAGCATAACATATACCCCATTACGATTTTAAAAAAGAGTACTACAGAATAACGGTTCTCTGTGAACCCTTATGTAGGTTACTTCTCTTTTAGGGTATGTACGTCACAGCATAAGTGGCGAACTAGTCGAATCATCGTAAAGTTGAATTGTTGAATTTTCAAATCGTCATAACTACCTTGCAATTCTCCATTATGATTTTGTTCATCACTATAACTAGAGTTTGTTCAACCATCATTTGCCGTTACGTCATAATCGGTGACGTATTCTGCTGTTTTACGTGAGTCTTATATTAATTGAATGTTATTTTACACTTAGCCCCAAAATTATAATCAATGACATATGTCTAAAATATGAAAACTGAACTGTCAAAAGTAACAGATAAAATTCATTTCGACCTTAGATAAGAAATACGTGAATGACGTCATAATTCCGTCTCATCCATTCCATGAACAAGAGAGCAACATGGACAATGTATGACGTAACGGTTGGTTGAAAAAACTCTATCAACATTGAGAAAAGATCATACACTGTGTTATTTATAAGATGCGACATAGGGATTCCTGTACAAAACTGTCTAACGCGAGCTAACTTTTTTACCAAATAGCGTTCATAAAAAATAATAACAGGAAAGGTCGTTGAAAATAAGTTCAAATACACTTGAATTCGTTCCGGTGAAATGGAAAAATGGATAATTATGTTTAAAAAAGTTGAACTCCATTTTCATACCACTTTTTTCGGATGATCTCAATCGATTAGGTGATGGCTGACATGGTAGTGCACGGTATTATATAAAAGTTAAACCTGAAGTATGGCGGTTCGCTTCGCCGCAGAGATTACATTTTTTTTTGTTTTTAGTTATTTTTCACACTTTTTGAAACAAATAACTTTGCTTTAATTTGAATTTAATATCTTTTAGACAAAAATTGTGAAAAAGAACTAAAAACGAAAAGAAAAAAAATTCAATTTTTTTCGAGATTTTTGACATTTGACCCCAAATAAATTTTTTTACAAGCACCGGAATGATGAGGAATTTTAAGGTATGTTTTAAACAATTACACGCACTTTAAGCTTGCTGGGAATTTATGTACCTTCAAATGTCTAGATTGATCGGATTATTTTCACATTGTGTTGTTTCAGTTTATCAATGAGGTTATATTGCGTTGTGCAATTCAACAGTTGGAATTTAGTGCAATTTCTGGAATTATGACATAATGAACAAACTAGACATAGTTAAATATGAGGGTAATTGAAGTGAATAACTTTACAAAGCCGTCAGGTTTTTTGTCAAATAGAATGTTAGTTCAGTGGGGATTTCACCATTATCGCATATGAAACGTTTTCTTCACTGAGATTGATGTATTCATGCGATATTAACGATTCCTCCAGTCCAGAATTATCCTCTCAGAGCTTCTGGATGGATGATATCTACCTTATACTGATGAGGCACTGAAACCAGTCTATAAGTGATATTGTCCTTTCGAATTTCAAACTAAAATGGTTGGTTCTAACATACAGACACACCAACCCCGTTTAACTTTGAAGTGTAATTCAATGTCCTGTGGCATACAACCAGGGAAGTAGTTGTTACTTTTTAATTGAATGGTCTTTGCTCCTTGATTTTCAAAGACTCTGTAAGGCGTTATAATAGAATTAAACTATTACCTTTGACATCAATTGAATACCTAGCTTATGGTTGAATCATGGCAACATTGAAATTATTAGGTAAGTAAAATGTTGATGGCTAAACACCAATAACAGTTTCTGATTGCCGCCTTTTCTACATCATACCTACCGCTAGATCGCACCACAATCGATCCATCACATTATGAAGGTATGTAAAATACGAAACGTTGAATACAGCGATGTATTCCAAGATTTTATTGATTAAATATAGTTGGTAGAGTCATAAAGTTCATGTGGAATACAAATTATTTAATATGAAGAATGTGAATATCTCAAGAATCGTGGAATATTCCTTTTCCTTTCTCGGAAAAATATCGATTATTTGTATTCGACATGAAGTGTATAACCCTACCAAATAGGTATACGGCGCATACTCTAACCAATACAATTTTGGAATACATCGCTGTAGGTATTTAACGCTTCCCTGTAAAACCATGACGGTAATGTATTCACAGATATCAGTTGGCAGGAACATTATTGTATTTGAAATTTCTGCGCGGAAACTCCGAAAGTCACTGACTTCACAAACTAATCTCATATTATTACTCTTAATTTGTTTATTTTCACTTTTCGGTCAAAGTTTCCCATTCAATCCCAGTTTCAAACTTTACACCGCATTCTATCCACGTAGATAATGCAAATCGGGTAAGCTTACTATTCTCTGCATATGCATGACATTGCAATAAATTAAACTGTTTCAGTAATAGAGGTTTCTGTTCCTCCAATAAGTACCTATTAGTTTTCACATCTTTGAACATTCCAAAATAAATACGTATGGTACTATTGATTAGATAAGGAAAGGAAAAGTCAACCCTACATCGCGCGATTTTTTCTTTTCGATGGGAAAAATATTTTCTGGTAAACAATATTATACGTATACAGGAAAAAAAATTAAGAAAAATCAATTCATACAAATATCTCTATTTTTGTTAAAAAACCAGTTGTATCAGATCTGATACAAAGGGGGTTACTACAACACAAACATTTTACAAAAACTAAGTAGTATGAAATTTAAGAAAACAATTATTATTTGTTGCAGTTTATGGAAGAAAATGATTTACAAGTAGGTTGTTTACATCTTTGGCGGATCTCTTCATATATGGGCCAGTGACCAGTTTCATCCAACCTCACATCTTTTGGTGGACTGTAGGAAGTAGTAACGGACCGCTGTTTTTTATGTTAGAGTTGACGTTGTAAATCTGAAGGTATACCCCTTTTTGTTACATTTCCAGAGCCAATTTTACATAGACAGGCAACTATTTCTACTCGAAATTGCGCTAGTCTTAAAGTTTTGTTATTTCCTCGTTCATTTTCAACTCTTTGATATAACAACCAAGAGTTCACAATAGATTGGTCCAATAGATGATAAGATAATCTTAGGTATATACCATTTTTTTATCAAATTTTTATTTTGTATCTTCCGATTATACTCTTTCATGAGCTTGGGACAGTCAATATTGATTTTCTTTTTTTGATATTTATCATACTACTACTACTACTACTACTACAGAATGTGCAGGCGAGCCTTGACCTAGCCAAACTAAAGTCACGGTTCCGGCACTGAGGCCACTGGCGGGCCCATTGTGCCATTCCTGCTACCTAGTCATCCATGAAGCAGAGCCCTTCAATAAAGGCCACAACCTTTTTCAGTGGATGCCTGCTTGTGTCCCCAGGAGCCATGACAGTGACTCCGAAGAGTCGCCTGCGTAGTACAGCCCAGTGTGGACACTCTAAGAGAACATGAACTGACGTTTCATCAGTCATGCCGCAACCCCTACATAGGGAACTTTCCTCTACTCCTAGATTGTAGAGGTGCTTCCTCATACAGCAGTGCCCTGTTAGGAGTCCTGCTATCTTCCTCAACCTACTCCTTGGTAGTTCAATAGCTGCCCCAGCGTGTCCATCAGTCCATCCCTTCAGTAGGAGTTTGGATTGTCTAGGACCCTGCAGGGCATTCCAATGAGCGAGGTGTTGGTTCCTCAGCCACTTCCTCGTCTCCTTGCGTATCGTTTGTTTTGTTAGGCTGAGGGTCGGGCCCGGGCCGCAGAAAGGAGCTGCCGCCCCTTCCGCAGCCAGTGCATCCGCCATTTCGTTGCCTTCAAAACCAGAGTGGGCCGGAATCCATTCTAGCCGCACTGCGTTCTGACTTGCAAGATCAGCAAGTCGTTCTCGACATTCGTCAGCAAGTCCCGAGTTGATGGTATATCCACTCAGGGCTTTAATTGCTGCCTGACTGTCGGTGTATATGGTTATGCGTCGATCCACATAACCTCTGTCTAGGTTTATCTGCGCACATTCCAAGATAGCGTATATCTCGGCCTGATATGCAGATACACCATCACCCAATGGTATACAGATTTGTGTCCTTGGGTTCCTAGAGTAAATTCCAGCCCCTGCTTTGTCACCAGAGCATGAGCCATCTGTGAACCAGACAGTCCCATGAGGCTGTGTATTCGTCTCTTTATCCCAGGATTCTCTGTTCCGGATCATAGCCCTGTATGGGGTTGCGAAGTAGTACTTGCGCAAGCATTCGTCAGACGCTCGAGCCAGAACTGGAATATCTTCCAGGAGCCGGAGCCTCTTGACGTGTCTGCACTCTTCCCCTCTTCGCACGTATCCCAGACGCTTCATGCGCAGGAAAGCACTCCCCGCCTCAGCCTCGATCACATGGTGAAGAGGCCGAAGACCAAGGATCACTTCCATCGCAGCAGTTGGTGTAGTCTTCATGCAGCCAGTTGCACCCAAACTGACCACCCTTTGAAGGCGTGCCAGTTGCGATCTAGCCGTGACCAAGGTTACCCTCGGCCACCAGACCAGAGCCGCATATGTGAGCATAGGCAGCATAATAACTCTATAGAACCATATGATCGTTTTGGGGGTCAGTCCCCACCTCGGACCAATGGCTCTCCTACAGGCCCAATACGTGTTTGTCACCTTGCTTAGGCGACTATCAAGATGAGCCTTCCATGTCAGTGATTTATCAAGGATCACTCCTAGATACTTCACCTGTTCAACCACCGGCAGTGGTACTCCATCAAGATTTAGACCCTCAGGTCTTATACCTCTCTTTTTGGTGAAAGCAACTATCTCAGCCTTGGCAGGATTAACTGCAAGTCCGTGTTCGTTACACCACCCATGTACCCTATTCAGAGCCCTTTGCATGAGGTCCCTGAGAACGGTAATGTGCCTTCCAACAACAAGGACAACGATATCATCGGCATACCCAATCGTTAGAAAGCCCTCACCGTTTAAAAGGGTTATTAGCTCGTCAATGACTAGGTTCCACAATGTGGGCGAAAGAACTCCCCCTTGCGGACATCCCCTAGCGACGATTACTTTTGCCACATGGTCTTTCCATGTGGCCTCTACTGTACGGTTGCACAACATGGCCCCAAGCCAGTGAGTGATCATTGGCTCTATTCCATGATTTGCCGCAGCCCTACACATGGATCCTACAGGGGTGCTGTCAAACGCCCCTTGTATATCCAAGAAAGCTCCCAGGGCGATCATGCCATTTTCCAGCGCCTTCTCCACCTGAGTTACCAGTTGGTGTGAGGCACTTTCAGTTGACTTGCCACACCTAAAAGCATGTTGGTTGTTGTGCAAAGGATATCTAAGCCCAACCTTTTCCTTTATGTACCGATCAGCCACCCTCTCCAGTGTTTTCAGCACAAAGGATGTTAGGCTAATGGGTCTAAAGGATTTAGCCACCGTATATGTGGTACGACCCGGCTTGGGTATGAAGACTACTTTCACCTGCCTCCACTGTTCAGGGACATACCTACGTGCCAAACAGGCCCGAAAGATATGCACCAGAATTGTGCCAATCGCCTCCCAGCCTTGTTGAAGCAAAGCCGGGAAGATTTGGTCTTTCCCCGGAGACTTGTATGGTCTGAATGACCGTATCGCCCAAGTACTCCGCTCGTATGTGACTATTTCTTTTGCTAGAAGATAGTCCTCTTTACATGGTCGCTGTATACCTACATAACCCATGTCAGGACGCTCCCGTTCGATTCCCTCACAACCGGGGAAGTGTGTCTCTAGTAGATGTTGCAAGATATCCCCCGGGGTTTCGGTGAAAACACCCGGTGCGACTTCCATGCAGCCTAGAGCGCTGTCCGGTGATTTCGTTAAGATCCGGCGCAGCCTTGACATTTGAGGTACCGAGACGATATCCTCACAGAAGGCCCGCCATGCATCTCTTCGAGCCAACCTGACCGCACTCTTGTACTCATTCCGTTTCTGGCGGTATTGCTCCCAATCCAGATCCGACTTTGTCTTCCTAGCCCTATTAAATAGGCGCCGGGTATGTTGCCGTAGCGAGTCCAGAGACTTGTTCCACCATTTGTGGCCCTTACCTTCCTTCCTCGTTTTTTCGGCGCAGTTTTCTTCATAAGACGATATTTATCATACCTGACAGGGGAGGTTTTTGAAAGTTCTCCAACATGTTGATAATAAACATACAGTTTTGTTGTTCTTCCAACATACAGACGATATCTCGACACCTTCGTATGTGCAAAACCTGTACCTCGTTTCAACTTTTTGAGTTGTGTCTCTCGAGGGAATTTACAGTTTGGTAATCTGTTCCTTCTGACAGTGCCTGAAGCAAGAATTCCTTTATTTGCTAGTAAAGGTAAACTTGTGTAGTAATTGTTAGTATAGATAATGTAATTTCTATTAAGTACTTGGAACTATTTCACATAATCGTGAAACCAAATTACCTGTCACCCCAATGTCTGTTTCATTACTTTGTGTACTATTATTTTTATCAGGATAAACTTCAAAGTTATTTACAAATTCTGATACCCCAGCAATAGCAAACAATTTCATTCCCCATTTATGATGCTTTTTAGGCATATACTGTTTTAATTGATGTTCACCCTTACTACCACATATTTGCTCGTCAATCAATAAGTGACATTGTGAAGAAACAGTTTTAAATCGGGATGTCATATGCTTAATTATGAGTCTCAACTCATGTAGCTTATCGTGCAGAGGATTTTCCAAGGGATTTTCCTTTGGTAGCATATCAACATTATTATTGAAGTGTAGAAACTGTTTTATCTTTTCAAATTTCTTTTTGCTCATGGCCTCCCTAATTTCGTTGAAATCAACGTTTTGTTGAGTTGTAGGACTATAATCTCCATTGTCGTCTTCTGAATACAAATCAGATCTGTCATCATCTAAACCATCCTCACTCTCGTCATCTTTCCAAATATGTTCAGCAAACCACTCTAATTCTTCAGCAGATAGATTTTTATTTTTATTTATTTTTTGTTATAAGTAACGTTTTGTTTTGTACCTGAGCTGATACAACCTAAAAAAATAA
>CAJUYG010002610.1:8778-38344 GCA_910591675.1 Galerucella calmariensis | reverse complement strand
CCAACTAGAAATGTGTTGTTTTAATTGCGAAGCTTCTACATGCATACCCTATTTTATATCTATGAGACCTGTTCTTGTAAACTCTTAACATCATTATTGTTTTTTTTTTAACTGTATCATCGGTTATAATATTTATTGTTAGTTAGTATTATTGTATTGTTCGTCGATCCTTGTATTGTACATATCTTACATTTTATATTTCAAATCTTACATTTCATATCTTATAGTTCACTTTCTACACATGTGTATTTCTCCGCGAAACAAGTGCGTGCACTTATCGCAAGAGTTCCTTATTCACTTCCATCATGTATACTTATCCAGATTTTTGTATTCATTTATTTATTGAGTGGATGAAGTTATTATTATTATTATTATTATTATTATTATCATTCCAAGTATGCACTTGCTCAGCAGTTGCTGGTAATGTTCACCTATCTCGAGCGTGTGTGAACGCAAATGGGATTAGGCTCGGAAGTCACATATTTAGAAATTTACGGACAGTGTGACAGGTATTTAGAATTTCAGCCTTCTGCAGATCGATGTATGTATTTTTGTGAAGACCTAGTTTGGTAAGGCTGTCTTGTAGAGTTTTGGGAATTAGTCCCGTAGATGAAACGATGATCGGTACCACCTCTATTTTCTCTGCATCTCCACATCTGTCTTACCTCAATTGCAAGATCGGTGTATTTTGCAATTTTCTCGTTGTATTTGTCCAGAATATTGTTATTATTGGGTACAGCAACATCCACCAGATAAACCAAGTTAGCTTTTTTATCCACAACTACAATATCAGGCCGGTTATTCGTCACCCTTCTATCGGTGATAATTGACCTATCTAGCACCGAATTCGGATGGTACTTGTAATATGGGGTGTAGGTGTTAACTAATCCAAATTTGTTGGCCAACTTCTGATGGATGATGTTGCAAAGTTGATTGTGCCTGCGTAGGTAATCAATGTTAGCTAAGGCTGAACATCCCGACGTTATGTGTTGTATCGTCTCTGTTGTTTGTTGGCACCTTCTGCACTTGTCCGTTGCGATGTTTGGATCTTTTATAACAAATTTCTTGTAATTGTTTGTATTAATTACTTAACATTTTTCATCGCATAAAAAGTGACAAGTTAGTCCTTCAATCCAGGAAGAGCAGCTTTTAATTTGGTTGAAACGAAGGATTTGGAAGGGTAATTTCTTAATGTAGGTATATTTTTGGATGTAATGGAATTGAGTTATGTTCTAATAAACCAAAAGAAACTTATGAACAGTTGTTTGTGCCTCACCATGACAGAGGGCTATCTCAAGAAACAACAATTCCATCTACAAGCAAAGAGTGTAAGTAAGAAGTATTGGAGTGCATCAAGTCATATTCAGTTGTTGATCATGATATGAACGGTAATATAAATATCATATGATATAAAATCATATTAGTAAATAATAAAATTGTTATAGTAAAATCGTTCACGGATACCAGAGCCCCCCACTAAGAACTGCCAATAAAAGACTACCAACTAGAAACCAATTAAATAATTTTCAAAGGTAAGCAGTTTCGAGAAACAAATATTCAAACGTTCACAATATTAATTACAAATGGCTATAAATAAATAATATATTATTCTTTTTAGTTATAATATTTCTTCAATATATTGTCTTTGTATACTACTCTTTGTTAATAGTATACAAGATTCGGTTTTCAGTTAGTGTTATTTGTAGCAGCCTGTAGCATTCGATGTGCTTTTTGCTTTTTGTATTACATATAGCTGCCCATACTACCGGTTCTTTAAGCTATTGAAGTAAATTGTTAAGCTCTCATGAAAATGAATGAAAATATATAAGCTGGTTGATTATTATTTAATTTTTGCCACTTCGGGCATTACAGGTAGTTTTTTGTCATTTCAAAATTGACCGAAATTGACCTTAAATCTCAGTCATAAAAATACAGGAGACCGACCTTCTTTTTGGATGACCCGGAATTCATGTCAATAACCTTGATTGTAGTCAGTTGGTTTGGGAGTATACCAAGCAAGTTTTACTATGCAGCTATTGTAGCATAGTGCTTGACTGTTAAAAAAAGTTGTTTGACCTGAAAAATAAATAGTGAAAACTCCCGTTTAAAAGACTGATGCGTGCTAGAGAACACTCTCAATAAGCTCAGTTTGTCCGTGAACCAGCTCATGTTTGCTACAAGTAGGGAGGATTGACCAGTCTTCCATTCTTCCACATCTGGAAGAAAGGGCAGGTCACTTGCTGTGAATATCGAATGAACATATGATCCCAAGGCATGACCAAGAGCTTCGTGGTGTCCAGCTCACATCGTATGTACCTCTTCCTATCACAACCCACCAACTGCTCCCTTTCACTACCCACTTGGTATATTCAGTAAGTGGTCAATCTTGTAACCTTCTCAAGGTATAACTGAATAGGGATTGGGGATGGTTTCCACCGCTAAGGTTTCCTCTTTGGGACTCTTTCTTCGTCTTTAACAGTTAGGCTCATAGTTTCGCCCCCAATCGTTATTATTGATCAGACTTCCAATTTTTTTTATTTATGTTTTTCCACTGATGCATTCGTATGCTAGTAGTTTCTGATACTTCCGATACACTTTTGTCGTTCTCCTCATCAATTATTTTACACAGGTATCTGGAATAATTCACTCACAAACTGGAAGTAGAGGTAATATGAAAGTATCACAGAAATTCACCAAGAAAATATTCAATTACGGAGATATTTTCAAACAAAATGGATTCTCGGAATTTCTATAGGTACATACATATCTTTTGAATAGCCCTGCATCATATATGGATTATATTTCAAGATGACTCAATGTCGACTACTAACATGCAGTATAAAGTATCTTATAGTATATTAAGTATCAAGAACGGTAAGGGTTGTTTACCGGTCGCCACGCTCAGCCTCCAATTTTGCAGGGGACCGGTATTACCGTTAACGTTCGAAACCATTTTTTGCGCGATCGATATTTTTTGAGTATTTACAGCATCGGTTGTCAGGACGGTAGGTTGTGTTTACTGGTTTTTAAGTCTAACACGTCGGTAAGTGATTTACTTACCGTTCAGACGTCGGTAAGTAAATTACTTACCGACGTCTTAGCCCTACATACATTTAAGTGTTCCTAAATAACATATTATTTCATTCAAGTACACAAAAGGAACAAAAAAAATTATATTGATATTTTTTTAATGAACAGAATCGAACAGAACAATATGAAAAGTGATAAATAGCATGAAAACAATTTCACCAAAATGCAAATCATATTTTAAACTGATCGAGAAGTATAAATGTCACTTTTGACATTTCGTCCATTTCCAGTAAATTTAAATTATTTTATTCGAAACTCGAATATTTCAATACGATCGCGCAAAAAATGGTATAAGCATTTCGAACGTTGTATGTATGTATGTGTGATTTTTGGGATGACATTCACTGAGACCTAAGAGAACGTTAAGGGTAATACCGGTCTCCAGCCAAATTGCTGTCAACCGGTAAACAACCCTTACCGTTCTTGATACTTAATATAGGTACTATTTATATGATTCACATCCATTTGCACCGGTCTTAGTTAAGTTGTGGTTAAGTTTTAATTACTAGTTAAATTAAAATGTTCCTTGCACCATGACATTTATTCCTGAGTTAATGCTATAATTAATAGTTAAATCTAATCCACAGATAAGGTAGGGTTTATAATTATTAATTAAAGTTATGTCAATATGACAATCAACTGAAATACTTTGCGAATTTGCGAGATAAATTGCTATTTCAATAAAATATGGATTTAATGGATTTTGAAGAAGATGAAGATGACCTGGAAATCTTGGAAGATATCAGAGGGAAAATTACTTTTAAACAACAACTTTAAGAAAAAGATTTATTCCTTTTTATTTGTGTAAAATCGTTTTAAAACATCTACAGATCTGTAACTATCTGATTGAGCATTAAACTCCCCCTCAATCTTTGTCCAGGCCTGTCCCTTATCATTCCCGCTCAACGCACCAGTTTCCTCGCATTCTATTATGTGCTTGTAGGTACTTTCTTATTAAATTCAAGAACATTATTTTCTCACTTGGAAAAAAGAAGGTTGTTGATCTTTTCCTCTTTCCGCTCATTTTGAAAACTCCTACCTTTTGTTTGGGTAATTTTACAAATATAAATATCCAATAGTTGTCATATTTGACACCACTATTACCAACAAAATTGCTGTTTTTCAAATTATTCCTAAATGTCAAGATACCAACTTGCACCTAACAAATAATTTACTAACCAGTACCTTAACCACAAATGGTGCAAAACACTTCACTTTTAATCAATGGTTAAAGTTAATCATGAGTTACTAAAGCCAAAAGATAACTGCAACCGGTGCAAACAGCAGTATGGTCATTGAAAAAATATAGTTCTTCTTATTTTTTGGCTCCTTGTGTGTAATGAATGAAGTAATATATTATTTAGGACCACTTAACCCTACGTTAGGCGCGTGAGTATTCCTGACACGGTTAGGCGCATGGGCTACAATGGTAGCCCAATTTAATTATTAATGGCAACTAATTGATTTATCTAAACTCTCGTAAAAAGTGAAAAAAATTGTTGTTTTAAATGTAATTAAGATAGTTACATAATAATAATGTGAAAAAAAAAACTAAAAGGTTTTAAAAATATTAATAAATGTAAATTCTCCATTTATGCATATAATTTTGCAACTTTGGCATATAAATTGCAAAACAAAAAATATAAACATTATTTTTGAACAAAAAGACTTAAGAACACCTTGTATAAACTACAACAAAAGAAACTAATATTAATTTTAAACAAAAACATAAAACATTATGCTAAAATAATGGGGTCAAAATATGGTAAAAATTTATTGCATGCACTCTAGACAAATCTCACTTAGTTGTTCTTTGCAGGCGTATCTATGACACTTTTTGCAGTATTTTCGAGTGGATTTATCGCGTTTTCTATCACAAAATGAACAACGTCTAACTCTGGAGCTCTGGAGAGACTTGGCTTATTGTCGATCTGTATTCTATTTGGGGTCTAATTAACTCCCATGCAAGTGTTTCTATAAAATAAGACCTGGATATATTTTTGTGCCAATGGTTGGATTTATAAATGCATAAAGCATTTATTGCTGTAATATTTAAAAGGTCATAAAAAATGACCATCGGATACCGACGAGTGTTTCTTGAGACATAATATTTCTCACACAATTGGTCTAGTCGGTCAACTGCAAATTTTGTTTGGTTATACTTGGTAATTATTTCAGGTTTTTTAGCATCCTCTGTTTTATCATCAATTGCACTGTCATGGTGCATAATTGAGGTAAGAATTACCTTTTTTGGGCAATACGTCACTAGTGTGCAGTCTTATTGAAACCTAAAAATAGAAGATGTTACTTCTTTGTTTTTGTTTGGTTAAAATTGCTTGAGACATAATGAAGTTTAAAATATAATTTGCATTTTGGTGAAATTGTTTTCATGCTATTTATTACTTTTTATATTGTTCTGTTCGATTCTGTTCATTAAAAAATTTCAATCTTATTTTTTTTTTCTTTTGTGTAATGAATGAAGTAATATATTATTTAGGACCACTTAAATGTATGTAGGGCTAAGACGTAGTTTACTTACCGACGTCTGAACGGTAAGTAAATCACTTACCGACGTGTTAGACTTTGAAACCAGTAAACACAACCTACCTACATGACAACCGATGCTGTAAATAAACAAAAAAGATCAATCGCGCAAAAAATGTTATTAAATTTGGGATACGATTCGACTTTCTGACTGGCCCTGTAAAAAAAATTCACATTTCCCATAATTACCATTATTATAAACCAACGCAAGCAAATCCAGCCAGACATTGAAATTCCTGGAAATTTGATTAAATTCCAAGTCAACGTTCCATTTTTTCAAATTTTCGTAGCAAATGAAACTTTCTCTCATGAGAAACTGATTTAGTGTCCTCAGAAAAAACTCTTGAAACATAAGGAATACATGCTTTTAAAAATGGTTATTTTCCAACTTCAACACCCTGTATCTCTCAAACTAGTTATAGGATTGAGTTGGGCCGAGGGGTAAACCGCGAGACTAATGTGGTGTACTGACCTGGAGCAATGCGGACCAATTAAGACCAATTGAAACCAATGTAGAACCAATGCAGTACCAATTGAGACCAATTAAGGACCAATGGAATATAAGACTAGCGCACACTCGACTGCTCGACTAGTCAACGCGGTGTCAGAGTTGCCAGACTGAACGCTTCAACACCATTTGGGCTCTTGTTCATTCTTAGTTGACGATGGTACAACATATGAAGTTATTTATGAAAGGCAGACAAAAAAAGACCCAGAAGATATGACAGCCACAGACGACGAAATACCCGATGAAGTACTGGATGTAAAAATCTCGGAAGAAACAGATGATGAAAAAGAAATGGATGGAAACCAACCTTTAGATCAGATATATACGATCAACTCTAATGATGTCAACAATGTTTTCGCTTTAGTTTTTAATTCGGTTACTGATAAAGTTCCGAGTGAAGCTCCGATCGAAGGTTTCAATAATGTCACTGAAAGTTTTCTTAGCATTTCTCAACCTAAGTGTCCTAAAAAACTTAATATGAGAGATTATTCTGACCGAATTGAAGAAGGCACATAATCTGAAAAATCCCCGTCTATTCAAACGGATCTCACATGTAAAACAGTGATAATAAGAAAGTCACTATTTTTTTGGCTTCTTGACGAATCAAATGGCAAAGTCACCACCGATAACCTTGGCACATCTATCAATTCCTCGATTGCTTCCAACAAGAGTGTGAAAACTGGAACCCGAAGTGGTGTACAAAGTAAAACAAAGAAAAATCTGAAAGTTCCAAAAGAAAAGCTTAGAAAAAAGCGAAGAAGAACAACTAGTCTTAGCGATGACGAGGGGCTAGAACACGGTTAAATATATATTCCACCGATACCGAGATCTCAGATGAATAAGTGGTGAACAGAGATTCTTCAGACGATGTCCTCGATGATAATCTGAGTAATGCAATTATGACCAATGAAGAATCAATTATGACCAATGGAGGACCAATTATAAACAATGGAAGACCAATTATGACTAATGGAGAACCAATTATGACCAATGGAGGACCAATTATGACAAATGGAGGACCAATAGAGACAAATTAGTGGACCAATGGGACAATTATAGACCAATGTCCAATGGGGTGTACACAATTTTTGGCCGCAGTTTACCCCTCGAGTTGGGTCTCGAGCTGTTCAGAAAGCCAACTACAATGTACTAACAATCCATGAAATTCCACCAAAGTCCATTTCTCTACAAGCCGGCTGCCTGGTTATTTCTGGAACTTTTGGTTTATTAAAATATCACATAACGCCAGCCTAGGAATTAACAATATCTTCAAATAATTCACATCCTTAAACAGTCAATTAGATGATTGACAATCAATCACCACTTAAAGAGAAGGTATAAGTTCAATTACGATAAGTTTGCAATTTTGACATTTGTAGTAACAACTGCAGCCACTGAACAAAATCTAAATATCCAAAGTGTAAATGGAATAATTGATCATATTATAAAGGGGAAAGTTACGGTAGAAAAGTTTGCTGCCGTGTCCGGGGTTGCCAGACTTATGTTGTCAAAATCAGACAGTTATATTAAAATTTCTTGTGTTGGTTGGTCGTTTTCATTCGCATTTCATAATTTGTTATTCACTGTGTAAGATATCAGCTGTTATTTCCAAAACTATTTAAAAGAGAGTATCGAACACTGCGTCGCAATGCCTAAGTCCTTATCAAGTGATTGCAAGGAGATGGCAGCATCCCTAATATCATATTTTGAGAGAGAACGAGATAACGGTAGACCTCTAATTCCTCTTTGGCAAGTTCATCTGAAACCGTGAAAGGAATGCAGTGGAAAACATTCGACATTGCCACCTTCAACTATGCAAAAGCTGAAGTGCTAACTATGTAGTGATAATAACTATAAATGGGTCTTTTTATTATTAACAATATTAAAAATATGATTAAACGTTAATTTTATAATGTGCTTGTTCCCTTGGATTTATTCTATTAACATTATTTTTTCAATTTATGAATGTTAAAAAATTAACACTCTTCCAAATATGTTATGGGTTTTTTGAAGCTCTGGCAGCGTTGTAATGATAATGACCACACCCTTCGAATTACATAATTGGTGATTTGTATCGACCAGCTGACTTCTTATTGGCAAGTGCGTGCGTGCGTGAGATCTTCCCTCTCACTTCGTCAATTGACTGATATTGATTTATCCAGTGGCGTTGGTATTGTCAGTGACATTTGTATTTTCAGTTTTACTTGGTAAAATAGGTACCGTACGCCATTTGTACGTTTGACAGATAGGCGCCATGTTTTTCCTCGCCTCTTACCTATGCCGCATAGCTTCAGATAAACTTGCCAAACTATATTTCTTCAATAGATGTAAGTTTTAAATGGAAATATTTTTACTTAATACTGCAATAACGATGCAATTCAGCATGTGCATGAAGATAACATTTTTCAGTTGAACTTAGGGTTTCAAACTTGGACATCTTAGAATTTATGTATCTAATCATGAAAATTTTATGATTTCTGCTCTTATTTTTAAGTGGAATGTAATCTTATACAATAAACAACTTATCAACATAATTTTATGCCAACAACTGAAAAAAAAAACTACAACGTGGCAACGATGTAAAACATCCGTCATGTTTTGTTATTGCAAACCTATCGTAAATGAACTACCTATATATGAAATTTAAGTATGCCATAAATATACTCATAATTCACCCATTCAAGCTGCGGAGATATGTGCATATCTCGTACACACAATATTCGTGCTTCTGATGATAACATTATGTATTCATGTTGAGTGATTTGAAAGTTTACCTCGCCAGGCTACTTTGTATATTAACAAATATCGGAAGTTGAAACTAGTACCTTTTAACTTAAATCATCCAACATTATTTTTGTCCTTCTAGTTAAATCTACAAAGCTAATAATACTTAGAATCATTAAAAATTATGAAAACGGTTATAAATATCGCTGAAAATAATCTAGGCACACATCTGAGCTGAAAGTCTTTGGAAGTAATCAGATAAAAAACTAAATACCAACTAGTCATCAGTCGTCACACAAATATTGTTTTAAAATTTTAAAAATTTCATTTAAATCTGTCCCGAAGAACGAATATTTGAAACGAAGTAGATACGTTGAGTCATTCATCACGAGATTTATCGCGATGTTCTCAAAAAGAATAATAATCTGACAAAGGAAAATCCAATTATGAAGAGGAAATTAAACTTGCTCTCAAAATTCAGATTAAATCTATTTTCATTTTTTCGGGATTATCTATAACCCAGATTTTTAATTGAAATTGATGACTGGTATACTTGATAAATGTTCATGAAACTATAATTATCATAAAACTATATCTTTACAGGGTGTCCCAGGAGTTCGTACCAAAAACTTGGGACGGGAGGTGATAGAAAGACTAAAAATAATGATGGTACCTATTTCATATAAAATTTTTTCCAGGTACCGACTAACTTAAATGGTGGATGCGCCATTTTTTGGTAAGTAAAACTTTTTTCAGTTATTAATGCAGCAATTGCATTTTGTGGACATTTTTAGAGATATCAAGTCCTCTTGTGACATCTCGATAACATTAAAGGCTCAAGAGATACGGGCAATTTTATGTCGCACTGCACACCTATTGGCGCATTAACATTTATTTTGAATGTACAATTACAGGAAGCATCCTGTATTATTAGTAAATTATAAATAAATTGGTGCAGTAGTACATTTATAAAAATAAACTTTTACATATTCTGCCAATTTTATTAGAGGATGTACCTTCACAAAAGCGCCAATGTATGTGTTGTATGCACGATGGAGCACCCCCTCACTTCAGTCGTGAGGTACGTGCCCATCTGAACAATATTTTTCCAGATAGGTGGATTGGAAGGGGTGGACCATTTCTATGGCCAGCACGTTCGCCAGATATCAACCTATGCGATTTTCACTTTAGGGTTACCTTGAAAGCTTAGTTTACAGTACACCTGTAAATACAGGAAATGAATCAATTGATAGGATACGTTTTCACTGCGAAAACATCCGAAATAATCATGGAATGTTATTTCAAGTACAAAGATCTAATCTTAGAAGATTGAGGAAATGTGTGGATGTAAGAGGAGTCCATATTGTACATTTGTTGTAATTTTTCAGATTTTTTAGAGATGTCACAAAAGGACTTGATATCTCTAAAAATATTCACATAATCCAATTGTTGCATTTATAACTGAAAAAAGTTTTACTTACCAAAAAATGGCGCATCCACCATTTAACTTAGTCTGTACCTGAGTTCACAAGTATGTTGTAGACTTGTATATCACGCCAAAAAGTGTGCGATTATGGTGTTCATTAACAGTTGAAATATTACTGATTTCCAATCTTCCATTTAATAATTGTAAATAAAAAACCATTTCTCACTCCCAACTTTAGAGCCCTATAGTTTGTTAACGAAGGGGGTAAAGAAAAAATTTCATACGGAATAACATCATTATTTTTACACTTTCTATCACCTCCCAAGTTTTTGGTACGAACTCCTGTATATGTACATCGATCTTCACGTTATATCCCCTCTTATTCTGTATCATTGGTTACATTGTCCTATGAACTCAATTGATATTATTATTTCAAAATAGTCTCTATTTGATAGTAACGACTCCATTATAATCGCCGTATAGTTACTCAACTAACAAAACAATACAATAAGGTATAATAGATAAAATGTCAAAATGATAACAATTCCAATCAACAAAATGAAACAATATTTCATTACAATAAAAACAGTTTATAGAATTCATTGATTTATGTTGGATAACGATTCTATATTTTTCTTCAATAATTCATAAACTGTAGGATACAAAATATAATGGAATTATCCCAACACTAAACAATTTAATTATGTAATTCCAATCATCGCCAATGACATTTTTTCCATTTGTTGGCTCTGGTTAACTGAAATATTCCCTTCCCTTAAATTGAACAGACTGCCACAATGGGCAGATGAATGTAGTATCCTGTCAGAGTGTCAAGCTGGCTTTCGCTCAGGCCTAGGTTGTCAAGATAATGTTTTTATCCCAAGTAGTGTGATTAATTTACATACAAGGTATGAAAAACGGAAATTATTCGCAATTTTCGTAGCTTCCAAAAGAATCTTAGATCATCCTATTTCATTTCACTAGGATTGTCATCAAAAATTATCCGTCTGTAGGAAATGCTCCACCTGCATGCAATAGTACAAATAACGGCTTCTGATGTCCTAACTGAATCAGGTGACAATCATCGTTTTCACTGTTTATAGCATATTTCCAAACCTTTTTCACGACAAAGTTGCTCATGGTATAAATATTGACGACAAATATGATGTATTGACCCCAAATTATGCAATTTTCTAGAGGTTTCCGGAATCCAAACTTTTATATTTTACTATTATAACCAACTGATCCACAACCAATGAATATTCATATTTTTATTAAACTCAAGTATTACCTTGCCTACTCGAACAAAAAACCATTGACTGAAGTTGATCCTACTGTCAGCATAAAGCCATATTCTGAATATTTGTTGGCATGTTAACTTTTGAACGCTCGTTAGTGCAAAAACTGTGTGAACATACTAAATATAACTATTTAAATCCATACCTAGGAGTCCATCTCTCAAATGCTGTTATAATCCAACGAAAGTGCTTAATAACTTGAATTGAATAACAATTATATGTGAAGATGTATTTAATTACCTTCTCAATTTTTCTACCAGCTTTCTCTAGGGTCAATTCTATAAGTGGTTAAAAATTAACGGTACGCCGTTAAATTTGACAAAGTTCACGCTATAATAAATGTTTTAATCTATAGATAGTCAAGATTATGATTCAAGTATTTAAAGAGTTTTCCGTTAATACTTTAAAACTTAATATGCATACAGACTAGCAAAAATAGGTTAAAAGATTAACTTATTTTTAACTGTGCGTTAAAATTTAACATTTGCTAACAGAATTGCACCTAAAGATTGTTATCTTATGAGATCAATAATTACACTATCCACAAGAACCCACAAAAGCAGTTATATTATTTTTAAAACGTGGCGTGGATATTTCCCCTTGAGCATCTAATTGGTGAAACAATTCAAAAAATAAAGATCAAAAAGTGTTTTCTACGAGGGTGACCATTTGGAACGAGAACGTTTTTCACTTTTAGTGTCAACTCGAGTGTTTCAGGACCCTCAGGATATATTTATGGGCAAACTCGAAAGCGGTGACAAAGGACCTTACAGTTCATGTCGTGTTCTGTGAATCGTAAACCCGATCATATTTTGATAGAAACAGACCCATTCTTTGTTCCTTCTATCGAGTAGGTTCTGCAGCTCATCGGCGTCCTTGGAAAACTATGAACAAGGGAATTTTATTTTAATATATTTCTTTCAATTTGTTAAATACATTGCATTTGTTGGAAATTGGATAAAAACCAAATATTTAGAAATAATAATGTTTGGACTACGTGAGCTTTTTTTTTCATTTAATGCAAGAGTTAACCGTTTTCATTTCTCAGGTAGAATGTATTAAAATAATGTTCTCAGCTTACACTGATACACTGAGAAAACCGATGAAATTTGGAAAGATATTGGGAGGACCTTGAAAAAGTATAGTGCTCAAAAAAGATTATGTTCATATTTATATACAGGGTAGCGAGAAAGTCTGGCACCAAGTCATTTTCTTTGAATTATCATATAATTATCAAATTTTGGGGCTATAAACTGTATTGTATTCTTCGTTTTTTGGGAGTTCCTCTTAAAAACGAAGAATGCAATACTGTTCTCAACCCTAAAATTTGATAATTATATGTTTATTATTAAAAAAAGACTTTCTCGCTACCCTGCAAACCAAAAGGAAGAGTGTACTTTCCCAGATTTCCCAGCTTTCTTGAATATTTATTCACATTTTTTCATCTAAATAACTGAGAAAAAGACATAATTTACAAAAAGGCCAGCTACAACAGTTTTATAAATATTCGAAAATATCTTTGATCTTATCATTAGAAAAAGCGTTAGGCAATTGATTTGAAAAAAGAAAAAAGTCCAAACAGCATCCAAAGCCCTAGCTACAGTCACATGTTATAAAATAATTAAAAAGTTAATTATATATAAATATAGTAACAGTAATTAGATCTCGTCCGTATATATATATATATATATATATATATGTGGCAACAAAAGTCAGCAACACATAAACCAAACGCATGATGTTATCTATCGACAGCTCATCAAGAAGCTAAATCTTATTATTAGTCTTAATCTGGCAACCCATTGACACGACGTCCAAGAGATATAGCTTCAATAATAAGTTCGAAAGGTGTATCCATACAGACTGAGTCCACCTGGTAAACGGACGGCTCCAAAACAGTAGGTGTAGGAGCCGGAATTATAGGGCTAAAAAACGGAGAGCTATTCCAATAAGTCCATTCAAGGACGTCATAGCTTTCCAATTAGAAATTACGGCAATTCACCACTGTGATCGACAATAAATATGGCAACAAGGAAGTGTGTGGCACAAAAGTTCTTGAACGGTGAATAATCTCACTAGGACAGAGACAGGTATCAAGGTAGACCTCATAAGCAAATATGGGAAAACTGTCAAAGCCTAGTAGGTATGGCAACAGTGCACTGTAAGCTCACATGGCATGCAAAGCTAATGGGGTTGACTGACGAAGCCATGTGCAAAATCTGTCACGTAGAAGAGTAATCTGTAGAACACATCAATGCGATTGCCTGGTGAATGTGCGGTTTCTTGTAGAGAAACGATAAGAAGCCACCGGCAAGAAATTTTATGGTAGATACAGTCAGGCTACCTAATAGGGTCAGGCTGGAGAGTGTAATATACAGAGTGATTCATTAAGAATGTCCAATCTCTGAACTGAGAATTCTGAACTGAGATTCTGCTCAACATGCCTTATGCATATATTGCTAGTTTCCGAGATTTGAAAGTTTAAATTTTCGCAATAATTTTTTAAGTTTTCATGTTATGTTATTGCTAATAGAGGGCACTAGTTACACTTGTTTGTGTTAATTAAATCAAAGTAAACATTTTTTGGGCTAAACTTACAACTTAAATAATAAAAAAATATTAAAAAGCGGATCATAAAGTGTATTGGAGTAAATGGTGGGCATTTTGAGCATTTTCTTTGAAGTTTTTTATTTTTGTTTACAAATTTGTTATTGTTACATATTTAAGGAATAATAAAATTTTTCATGAAAAAATTAAAATTCATTGAACTTTTCAGCAGCAAATAACTCGATAACCGATTGAGTTACACGAATCAAGGAGGAGTAATTTTTTTTGTAGAATTTAACGCTTTCTAATACTTTTCCATCATTTCAGTTGTAAGATTAGCCCAAAAAAGTTTACTTTGATTTAATTAACACAAACAAGTGTAACTAGCGTCCTTTATTAGCAATGTTAAATAAGAGTGCAAATTATGATTCCTCATGCCAAAAAACGTAAAATTGCCAATTTTCAAAGAGAAATTTCGAAAACATAAAAAATTATTGCGAAAATCAAAATTTAAATTTAAACTTTGAATCTTGGAAACTATCAATATTTGCATGAGGCATGTTGAGCAGAATCATCATATTTTGAGGTCTAGAATCTACAGTTCAGAGATTTGACATTCTCATGTATAATCAGAGGACTGCAGAGGACTGCAGAGGTCGCAGGGGAATAGGCCGATTAGACACCTCTTCAAATCTATCTAGCGATTGCGGAGATAAATCCATAAACTTCCAAAATCAACAAGCTTTTTGAAAATTGATACAACAAAATTATTTATAATCATCAATAGCTGTATAAAATTTTTTTTATTTATATTTAAGTTTCCAGTTTGTACTTTTTTGGATACGTTCATGATCGAAGCAGTTCAATGCTTCGTTCGTTTTTATCGGGTGTGAGACCTACTGGACTTATTCGATTTCCTGAAAGTGTGTTTTATTGATGGAATATCAACATTTCCAGAATAAGAAGTTGTAAAAATAGCATAAATTGATCGACATGTCAAAATTATTTTATAAATATAATATATCAAGAGATATCATAAAAGTAACATAAAAGAAAAGTAGCCAAAATTAAACAAAAATAAAATCTGGCGAATGGAAAAAAAACTGTAACAGTTTCAATCTAGTACCCACAATTAACTTGGAAATACTTGTCTCATTTGTTTTTCCAACGCTTATCATACCACGTGTCAACGTCCTTTTACTACTTGAAAATTCACTTCCAAATAAACAGTCTCCAGTCATCTCGAATATTCTTTGAAAATTCCTTTTAAGAAAATATCAAAGAAAAACACTTAGGGTGTCTTGTCAATTATGTCAATTTTACAAATAATAGATTCGAAGGATGATGCAGGGTGATTTCCTTCAAAAAAATATTTCCATTCAAATCCAGCTTATGATATAAACGTACTCAGGGGTAGAAAATAACTAGGAAGTGAAAAGAGATCTAAGAAATGTGTATACAATTCACCTATAGATAGAACAAAAGATTCACAAAAAAAACCAATTTGAAATTTTTCCGACCATGGAAACTGAACTGATACTCCAACCCCTCTCCAAGGGTTCGATTCAATAATGCCCAAAAATCCGCTACATTTGGAGGATTATTTTACAGTAAGTAGGTACTTTGTACTGGTCTATTCATTTTCAAGTCGTTCTGAAATTGATGATGGGTGTTCAAAACTTATTTCAGTCTTCCATTACTACAAATGTGTCTGGCAATTGCCGTGTTATGACCTTTGAGAATATCCCTCATACGAGCTACGCTCAAAAGAATAAATTTTTAATAAGCTTTGCACTCTTTTCTCCTTATTTCCAATATACTTACCATGTGGCTCCCTCAAGGCCATACCTTTGTTGATCCCACTCTTCTTCATGACTTTGTAAAATCTTGCCGGAGCAGCAGTTGAATTCATATCCTCACAACATTTTCTGAAGCAATTTTTTTTTAATTTTTCCAATTTCCTTGTAGTTGGTGTTTCTCACCTTGGTAAGTCGCCGGTGAGTTTTGCCCTTTTAGAAAGGTCCCGGGTTTGTGGTCTTAGTTTAGGAAGATGTTGATTACACCAGGGTGCATATTTGGTGTAGTTGTTCTTGAAGAGAGCAGCTCGATTCGAATGCTTCGATTACTGTCCTGTTCAGGTCCTTAAATTCATGTACCAGAATGAGATTGATTTCAGCCATTCATTATATGTGCAAGGTTTTCTTTCAGACAGGTGCTATAGCTGTCCCAATAGGTTTTTTCCTGGTTTTCTTCCGAGTTTTCTTCTCAGCTTTATCTAGTTTCAACTTGAATGCTATGATCCCAGAGAGATGATTCACCCGATACTGTCCCATTTTTTCTAAATGTTCAAGATTCTGTATTCCCATTGTGATATCTTTAGCCTCTTGACTTACCGCTGTTACAAATGTTATTGAGGTTATTTATTAAGGATATATTCTAAAAGCTACTCTGGTTGGTATCGCTGCTGCCACATACAGTATTGTTTGTATTGGCATCACATGCTAATGGTGAAGAGAGTAGATTCTCCTCACAGTATTCCACCAGCCTTCGCAGCTCTGGGGTGGTGCTATCCCGTTTTTCGCAAAGTGGCATGATGTTACCACTTTCTCTTGTATTGGAAATGTGCTCGTACTGGAACTGGATCTCGAGTCATTCTGAAAGACAAAAATAGTCACTATTGGTTCTTCTCACAATACATGTTCTTGGTATTTCACCACATGACGTGTGATATACTACCTTAGCACCTTCACAAGCTTATCCTCTTATACCAGGCTATTATTGTCTCGAGGCTCTTGGATCAGACACATCGCCCATTTTTTCCTAGTGAACTATCTTGTGATCATCGCCGAAGCTCCTTTGGAATGGAGAGTATTAACTTGAGCCAAGATAATCCCCGCCATCCTATCCATTGTCGGTTTCACTGATGTCCCCCTTTGTAAGAGTGCTTTCCCCTCCATATGATAAAAACTTCATCCCCTCTTCAGACAGCGGCAACTCCTCCTTAAGAAATTTGGAAATGTGCTAACTTCCTACACTAACCGAGTTTTTGCTTGCCTTGGAGGAGACAGAAACCTCTTTCAGGTTTCTTCCCTCTTCTTTTCTGCCGCTATGTAAGAGGATTTTTTTCAAATCGGTAGTGGATGGTGAGCCCGTTATCCTTGATTTTTCGACAGAATGGATTATCTATTCCCACCCTTGAAATTACGTTCGAAAAAGGTATTGTGTACAATAAATATTTTTTTTAGTATTAAGATGAACAGCACTAGGGTATAGTAGCAGTTAACATGAAAAATATGTACGGTACTTCCAATATTCAAAAATAATAATTATTGTACACACAACTACATTTTTCGAACGCAATTTCATCAAATAATAATCATGTAGCTAATCACTAAAATGTGATTATCTCTAAAACCGTTAAAATTTGGGGATACTAACAGATTTACCTTTTTTTTAATGATGTGGCTTTAATTATTTTTCACAAAAGTAGCGCTAATGTAAAGGGCGTGGCAGTTGAAGATATGAGAGATACCTTAGACCTAATAGAACAACTTTGGGAATTATTAGCTCTATATGTAGTGACGCGCACCTATGATAGACGATCAGATTAGTAAAAAATAATCGATAGTCTGAAATACTCGAGCGCGTCAGATTAAGATATTGGAGGTTGATTTTAGTGTTCTAAGACTTAATTTAACTAATCTGACGATAAGTCCATGGCGAAGCCGAGTTATAGGGTCGCGAACTTGTAAAAAAAACGTTAATCTGGCATTCTCGAGCGTGATTTAATTTTTTTTATTTTGAATAATAAAATCTAAAACTACAAAATCTGCCGCTTTCCGCATGACCGGAGGTGTGGAGGAGCCATTTCGTCTTCCGAATAACTCGTTGCGGCATATAAGTCGCAAACGATACATTTTACAAAAAAAAGTTTAAGAAAGGGTAATCTCATTTTACACAGAAAAGGTTTTTTCACATGTTTGTCCAAAGTTAAAACGTTCGGGCTTACATCATCACTCCCGTTTTTTGAGTATATCTCGAAAACAAAGGGTGTTAAAAAAAATTGACATGTGACAACGATGATTAAATTATGTAACTTTTATTATATCTCAATTTTTTTTCCTTAAGCTTCTCGACAATTTTCGTGGACTCGGAAAAAGTTACGGGTATCTGTATACAATAGTTATTTTTCTAACAAGTGCGGAAAGTGATACTTTCCCGCACGCGACTGCAGTTGACCCGAACGACGCGAAGCGGAGTTCGGGCAAGCGGTCAAGGGCGGGAAAGACACTTCACGCATGAGCTAGGAACATTTTTTTTCTACGGCCGTATATACAAAATATTATACCATCCCATTTTTCGAAAGTTATTTTATTTCAACATACATATACAAAACTTTAACCAAAAACTATTATTATTATTATAAATATTAATATTAGAAACACAATTTGTTGCATTCTGTAAATTACTTATAATTGTCGCTCCAGTGGAGTTATTTGGTGTTAATTGGTGAGTAGATGACGTTGATGAGGATGGCATCGGTTGCAGGTCACATAAAGATGACGATGAAGGTGACGGCAACGGTTTTAAGTCATTTGTAGATGAAAGAATTGTATTTGATATATTTTTCTTATATCAAACCCGGGTGGTTTGATAGTTGTTTTATGACACTACTTTAAAGGATGTATAGGGTTATATCAAAATATCTTCATTATTTTATATTTTCAAAAAATTAAAAATGCAACAAAAAGCTAGAAAAAATGCAGATTTCATTTGATGGACTATTTATTCACCTGTTGTAACAATAGTTATAACTTTCGAAGTAAAAAACTATCTAATAAGGTCAAAATTTGCATAGTGCACTAGCGCGGGAGAGTGACTCTTTCAAAGCTAAAATGCGTGCGGGAAAGTGGGTTAAAACGCACGGTCGTAGGAAAAAATATTATTAACATGTACAGTTTCATTTATTTATATTATTAAATAGCCTGTTGATCCTCAAATTATTTTTTGGACGTAGGTACCGTAAGCGAAACGAAGTGAAGAATTGAAGCAAAAAAGAGGAATGTGCCATAAACATGTAAAACAGACCTTTTTCGGTCAGATTGAGAGAACCCACCAACATTTTTGTTAGATTAAGAAAATCTGACGCGCTCGAGTATTTCAGAAGAACTATTTTTTCGTATTTTCAAAAATTTGTCGTAACTTATCGTCACGCCAACATCGTCAGTTTTTTTAAAGGGAGCTTCCTTGGGGCCCACTTAACACCCCTTCCGAAAATCTGACGCGCTCAAGTGAATTTTTTTTTCGGATTTTTGACTACTTTATATGCCTACCCCCACCACGCAAACCGGCAGATTAGTATACCGTTGTTATCAGAAGCACTTGGGGCATACCTGGTATGAATATCTGACGCGCTCGAGAATGCTCAAGTAACTGTTTTTTTACATTTTTTAAAAACCGTACACGCCATACCCACCGCTAAAATGGTTTTCAGCATACGAGCTTTTCTTTTCGAAATTACTTTATCTTTCGATTTTGATAGGTCTCGACGGCGCTAGAGAATGTCGCCATTTAGCGACCTCGTTTCCCCAACTATTAAGCCGTTTTTGTTTGACAGTTTCATCCATTCCGAAAATCACAAAACATATATAAATAATTTTTACTTGACTTAATGTGTCACCCTCTAGTATGAAGAAAAAGAAGAAAGTGTACACACACCGGAAAAGCCATTAGCAATTTCTTTTGTATTTGAATATGGTAATGACGTGTAAATGTAGATTGAAGACTTTTTCCTTGTTTTTCAGGAAAGAAAATATCGTTTCAAGTTTTCAAGCTCGTTCACCTAATTGCTGGAGATTCGATAAAAGGTTTCCCTTTGGGACGAATATTTTAAATAAATGCTTTTTTGACGTAGACGTTCGTCATTTGCAAATATATTCCATTGAATTTCTGTTAATAAGCCTCGAGAATAAAAATAGAACTTTATTAAAGAAAGCACTTTCTTTTATTAACTTCAATGTAAAGAAATATCCAATTGGATAACAGTCTGTTTTAAAAAGTATTGTTTCAAAAAGATTTTTCTCAATGAAAAAGTACAAATTTTTCTCTATTTTTCACCGTTTGTTCTATAGTACCGGTAGTTTTATTAAGAGGGTCTTCATCTTCTATAAATCCTGAACAATTATTTACATAATTTTATGTGCGCAAAAAGAATTGAGGAGAATATCGAATGAATCCTGCCAAACCCCATTTCATATTACTTACCAATAAAATACAGATAGACATAATAATAAAAAGAGTGGTAAATGAAGCTTTAGGAGTTTAATTTTCCGAGTACTTCACGTCCAGATATTTACGGTATCTTTATTGCTAAATCTCCAAGATTTGACATAATATTCTGGATGCAACGTCCTGCGAATTGCGATATAAAATCCAGTACATATAAAGGAAAACGGGTCGCTATAGATTTAATTACATTCGCTGTATAAAAAAGATATAAGACGTACGATATAATAGATAGAACTGAAAGAGGACATAATTAATAACCCTGTACAAAACCAGTTTCCCAGAAAATTGAACGTTCTAAATTTTCTTATAGAACATTTTAGAAATTTGATTCCGTATTTTTAATAAAATTTCACTTGTTTTTTTCTCCATCTCAATTTTCAACAAATTGAAACTCCACTTTGAATTCTAATTTCGTTTCTGTCTACTTGACTATTGATATATCGGATGTGTGCAATCGAATTCGTCCTCTACCTGAGCTGGCTGATACGATGCCGGGGGGAATTTATTCTCAAGAATTTAAACAGCTTGCTCATACAGACTATAAACTGCACTGTTCTTCGAAAAGACAAACCAAATAACGGATATCCTTCTTTTTGTAATATATTGATATTCAAAAGCTGTGTCAATTGAAATAAGTGGAAAGTTTCAATGAAAAGCTAAACGATTACATGGTATTTACATTACATTACATTATTCAATTAGCTATTAGCGAAGAAGATGAAATTGCAGATGGTACAAAACTTTTAGATCGTGTTCATACCTACAATTTCGTGTTATATTTTCAGTTATGATAAAAATTACGACCTCTAGGCTGCCGCAAAGTTGACCGCAGTGCGCCCGACGCTACAATGTGCGTCCCGTCATAGAACGCACCTATACGACGCCCGTTGGAGTTTGGGTTAGGGTCTGGTCAGGTATAAAAAAAAGAAGAAGTTACTCTCGCTTAACTAAAATTCCTTTCATTTTCCGAAAAGAATTCTTTTTGCTTACATAATTTGAGAAAAACAATAATTTGTTTCTCCCACTAAGAATGATGGACATGTTTTCCATAAAACATTTTTTCCTTCATCCCTCTTGTAGTATTTACCGTAACAACACTTTTTATTGGTTTGAAATTTATTCCAAAAAAAATTCTATCGGCAAATTCTCCTGTGAATCGTTCAAACAAGGCTTGACATTTCACACGATCTCTTCTGTCGGCCAACTTTATGAAAATGCGTTCTAACTTCAAAGAAATGCTGAGCCCGAGTGATCTGAAGAACATCAAGTCGTAAAGAGCAATTTGTAAATGCAGATTTCGTCGAAAAGGTTAAGCGTTTATTGGAATTACTTCCAAAGAAGTGGGTCATAAATTTTAACCTCACAATAATTCATAAAAGCTGATCACCGGATATTATAGTGGATGAAATTTTTGTTGTTGATAATATTGAACAAAATGACAGAACACATTCTCACCAGAAAAATGAAACCACTCCACATCCATGCAACGCAGTGGAATGCATTCAATTAAATTGATGCTAATTTGATGTGTCACCCAAGTGTTGTGTCCTAGGATTCTGAATTGGTGTGCAATTCAAGTATGTGAACGGAGGTCTCTTCTTCCATAAATTACATCCTTTTTTTTGAATTTTCACTCTCCATATTTTTTTAGTTAATCTAGTTTCCTCCATACGCCACAAATGTCCTCACCAGCCCAATTGTATTTCCTCAATTTACTGCAAAGTTGACTGTATTTCCAGTTCTCCTCTTATTATTGTGTTTCTCATCTTACTTTTTGTTATTACTCTTCTTAGTCGCCTTAATAAGGTACCTTATTCCAGCCGCTTGTATTTTACTCTTTCAATGTTTTATTAAGTATCCAAGATTTACAGTCATTGAAAGACCTTTCATCAAGTTGTTCTTGAAATATCCCTTCCATTAATTAAGTTTTTATTCATAGAATAATATAGCTTACTTGCTTTTTGAACTCGTCCATTTATTTCGGCTTCATGAGCTCCGCTTTTTAACTCTACTCCAAGATACTGAAATGATTCCACTTGTTCTATACTTTCATTTTCAAAAAATATTTTTATCTTTTCTGTTTTATCGCCAAGCACCATAGTTTCAGTATTTTTCGTGCTTATATCCATACCATACTTTAACCTTCCACTATCTATTAAGTATGGATTGTATTTACGGTTGGTGAATTTATATTTATTTTGATAAGCAGGAAAGTCACTAAGAATTACGTCATTGTCTGTTATCCTAAATAAACCATACAAACATATATGAATATAATCACAGTGATATGATTATTTATATTTATACTACAAAAATTTATAAAAATAATTCGTATTCTATTTTTGCTCAGAAATGCCGTCCCTTTCGTACAACATGGCAGATAAATTTCAAACAATATTTTTCATTTGGAAGTAAATAATTACGTATTTCTTTGATACGACGCAAAAACTTTCTTTAAATAGGACAAAGAAGGAAAGAACAACGTATCTGCCTTCATTAGTTATTTAAATAAGGCTATATTCGATGACATGCTAATGCTGTATTATTATGAATAACTTGGAGAACTGGAGACCGACCTAAGCGAAGTTTTCAAACATCGACAAAACTCTACAATTCAAATTTTCATTAGTATAATTTTATTGTACTATTCCGGAATTATGTTAATAGAGACTCATCTTAAAGTCTAATTGGAAAATTTAAATATTCAAGCAAATCTTCAGATACCTGCATCTTTTATGTGCAGAAAAATCATGTGGCTATAATTTAAAATGATCAAGTTGTATGGTCACCAAAAACTGTCTGTCTACATACATATCATTCACGAATATATCAATCAGAGGGCAAACGCCTATAATTTGACTACACGGTAAGATATAGAGTGACCTATACAAAGATATGGGTTCCGAACCCGTAATTGGAATGCCATCGGAGAATAGCTTCGAAAAATTTTTTAAAACAGTCGAACAGATAGGAAAGCATTGAAGGACCTCCAGTTAATGCAGAAATGGACTGATACAAAGAAGGCTCAAAAATCGAGAAAAGTGTAGGAGCAGAATGTTATACAATATGTCTCAGTAAGTTGGAACCATATGGGAAACTTTTTTATTATTAATTTTAGGAAAAAAAATGTATTCCTTATAAAAAGTTCTGCATGTTCTAAAATCTAAAATACCATCAACAGATATCGTACGAGGTATGTCAAAAAATAGGAATTTTACTCAAGAGTAAAGTACCTTTATTTTTCAGAATATTGACAGTTGTTATTATAAAAAGTTGATTATAATTGAAAGCTATTGTCAGATATCTTATATTATCCATCTGCCATAAAAAAATAATTTCTGTCATTTTTACTCATTTCTCTGTATTAGCAATGATAATTCTGTATGTATTAGCAATTTGCGTACATAACGATTTTTAATCTAGGATGCACTCACGGCAAACGTCAAATCGCTAGTTAGTTTTTATAAAATACAAGAAATGGCGGCTCTGTTAAGTAGTGAAAAAAAAATAGAAATCGTTTTGATTGTGGGAGAAAATTATAAAACCCATAGAGATGCCGCAATTATTTTTAATCATAGGCATCCCAATAAAAATATTACCCATTCAACTGTTACGAAAATAATGAGCAAATTCAAGAATACTGGAAGTATTAAGAATAGGTTTGATATAAAACGCCGACAATTGGTTGCCGATGAAAATACGCAGTTTGAAGTAATGCTGTCTGTTGTAAGCAATCCAAAAATGTCATTTTGCAAAAGGAAATCGTTGATGCAAAAAAATGTAAGTAAAGATACAGTGGCAAGAATTCTAAAACTGAATAAATACAGAATACCAAAAATAATTCACACATTGAAAGAAAGAGATTATGATAAGCGTTTTGATTTTTGCTGTCTCATCCAAGCAGAGTTAGAAGATGACCCTTTTTTAATGAGACGTATTATTTTTTCTGATGAGGCAACATTCTCGTCTAATGGAACTTTCGCGACACAACATTATCGCTGGTGGTGTGATGAAAATCCTAATTTCGTAATAAAGTCTCATGATCAATATTCCTTTAAGACTAACGTGTGGTGTGGCATTTATAAAAACAGATTAATAGGACCTTTTTTTCCGCCAAACCATGAATCCCGAAAGATATTTACAGTTTTTACAAACTAACATTTATGACTTCATAGACGAACTACCCTTTTTTTTTTTCCATTTTGGGAGCCGTTCAGATGCCGGGAGCACTGCAGCCTATTGGCTTATTGTACTCTGCTCCCATATTTAGTCCACCCATCCAGTTATCCCCGTACCTTCGAGTAGACGGTATAGGTCCATTGGATGTGTGCCATATACTTCAGGTGGCACATTGGCCTCTCCGAAGATTGCCCGTCTCCTCGAGTGCAGTGCCTCACAGTCAGACAAGATATGGGTCACGGTCTCGTTCTCCATGCCACATAGTCTGCAGCTGAGGTCCCCGTTATATAACCCCATTTTATGCAGGTGATCTTTTAACGGGGTATGACCTGTTAGATAACCTGCAATAATTCTTAGCTTATTCCTGCTGATATTCAGTAGTTCTTTGGCCCGCTTTGCACATGTGTCACCTATGAAGGTTTTGCTGTGTACCTGTTTCGGAGTGTTCCTCCAATGAAGTCTATGTTGGCTTTGTACCCATTTTTGTATTTGCGCTCGGACTACCTTTTTTGTGGTCCCAAGAGCTGGTTCTGGTCCAACATATGCTGTTGCTGAACCTCTTTTTGCGAGTTCATCAGCTTGTTCATTTCCAGAAATACCATTATGTCCCGGCACCCACACCAATCTTACTTTAATGTGGTCTGCCAGTTCATTTAGTTCTTTCTGACATTCTTCTACTAGTCTGGATGTTACCTTGCGGCTATTTAAAGCCGCAAGGACTGCCTGGCTATCAGTTAGTATGTTTATCCTATGAGTGTCAGTCCTATATTTGTTAATTCTGACACATCCTAGGATGGCATAGATCTCTGCCTGAAATACAGAGGTATGTTTGCCTAGTGAGAAAGATCCTTTTGTGTTTCTCTTTTCACTGTACACTCCTGCTCCTGTTCCTTCCCCTGTCTGTGATCCGTCTGTGTACCAGGTCTCTCCTCGGGGAAGTTTCAGTCTGCTTGGGTCTTGCCAGTCCTTTCTGTGAGGTATTTCTACCTCATATTTAGGGCTTGGGAGAAGTTTAGTGGCCATATAGTCTGTTTTCATATCTAAAATGGCTTCACTTATGATATCTTTAACAGATGTGTGTCCTGATCTAACTATTTTGTTGCTCAGATTATCTTGCTGCCTAAATAGTCCCATCCTTGCTTCCCCCATTATCACGAGGTGTAGTGGAGGAAGGTCGAATAAGGCTTCTAGTGCTGCCGTTGGCGTGCTTCTCATGCATCCTGCAATGCTGAGACATGCAAGTCTTTGCACCTTGCCCAGTCTCATCATTGCATTCTTTTGTGTCGTCTTTGTCCACCAGACCAAAGACGCATATGTTATTATGGGTTTAACCACTACACTGTATATCCAGTGTATCATTCGCGGACACAACCCCCATGTTTTACCACAAGTTCGTCTTGCCATCATTAGTGTGGTTTCCGATCTTGCTGCAACTTTTTCCATTTGTTTGGACCATGTTAATCTCGAGTCAATAATCACCCCGAGATATTTAACATCCATAACCATTGGAATTTCCGTACCTTGAAGGTATAGTGGTCCCAAACCTGCCAAGTTCCTTCTCTTGGTGTAGGGTACTAAGTTTGATTTGGTGGGACTTATATTTAAACCCACCTCTGTCGTCCATTTTGTTACTATGTTCAGAGCCTGTTGCATGCGCTCTCTGACCGTAGTACTGAATTTGCCTTGTGATATGATGACTAGATCGTCCGCATATCCTAAGACAGTATGGTGTTCCTTTTTGAGTCTCCTTATCAGTCCGTCCATTACAAGGTTCCATATTAGAGGAGACAGTACTCCTCCTTGTGGACATCCCCTTGAAACTCGGGCTGACAATGTTGTGCCCATCAAGGTTGAGAATATCGTTCGGTCTTTCAGCATGCAGTCTATCCATCTGCAGCTTGTTTCGTCAATTTGCTTTTGACGAATTGCCCTAGTGATTACTTTGTGGGAGGTGTTGTCAAATGCACCCTCTATATCAAGGAAGGCTGCTAATAATACTTCCTTATTTTCGAGAGCGTACTCTATTCCTTGTACTAGGTGATGGAGTGCTGTCTCTGTGGATACTCCTGGTCTGTATGCATATTGATCCAGGTCGATCGGTCTTTCTACCAACGATCCTCCTCTAATGTGCATGTCCACCAGTTTTTCCAATGTCTTCAGTACAAATGACATCAGACTTATGGGTCTCAGGGATTTCGCTTTATTGTCACCTGTTTTACCAGGTTTAGGAATAAAGACCACCCCAACATTTCTCCAGACCTTTGGTATGTACCCTAGTCCCATACTTGCTCTAAGGATCGTACACAGTCTGCTGAGTATAATGCCGTCTGCCTTTTGCAGCATAATTGGATAGATCCCGTCCGGTCCCGGTGATTTATATGGCTCAAATGAGTTAATTGCCCATTTTATTTTGCTTTGATTAACCACTTCCCTAGATACTTTCCAACTTTCCTCGTTACTCCGATTTGGAGTACTCGAGACCATTTGTTGTTCTGTATCTAATGGTTCATCACTTATTTTGCATTCTGGAAAATGTACTTCGAGAAGTTCTATCAGAGTTTCCTTCCCGCTTTGTGTATATCTCCCATCTCTTGTCTCTAATGAGTTAATTGTCCTCTGAGGATCTTTGGAGAGTATCTTTTGGAGTCTAGCACATTCAGAAGTCTGTTCTACCTCTTCACAGTGTTTCCTCCATGAGTCTCTTTTAGCGATTCTCAGAGCCTTGTTGTATGACGTCAGAGTTTTCCTGTATACGGTCCACTCTCCGTCTTTACTTGCCCTATTGAAGAGCTTTCGTACTTCCGCCCTTGAAACTTCAAGGTCGTTATTCCCCCAGGGCACATTCCTGTTGGTTCTCCTTGTAGTTTCGGGGCAGTTGCGATTGAAGGTAGACACGATAGCTTCTTGGAATTGTTCCGCAGCTAGGTCTAGATCCACGCTGTTTCTTACCGTCTCTCTCACCCTTTGGATTTCAAGGCCTAGGTCCGCCTGATAGGCCTCCCAGTCAGCTTTCCTTGGGTTCCGGTAAGTTTCAGTTTCAGTGCTAAAACCTGTTAATGTGTAGCTTATGTGTCTGTGGTCCGAACAACTCACCTCATCAGTCACATGCCATTTTTTAACAAAACTAGCTATAAAAGTAGTTGCAATTGTTATATCTAGAACCTCCTTTCTATTTATTGTCACAAAGGTAGGTTTGTTTCCCACATTCAATATGTCCAGATTATTTTCCATAATAAATTGTAGTAAAGACTAGTAGTAAAGACTACTACGAACTACCCTTACAAGAACGACAATGTATTTGGTACCAACAAGACGGTGCCACATGTCACAGTACATTGAATGTTAGGGAATATCTTGAAAATATGTTCCATGGAAACGTTATCCACAGATATTCTGATCTTTTTTGGCCTGCTAGATCCCCTGACCTTACCCCCCTTGATTTCTTCCTATGGGGCTACTTGAAACAAAAAGTTTACCAAGAAGGGCCGTTTAAAGATGTTAACCATTTAGAAAGAATAATTTTAGAAAAATGCCAGGAAATTTCTCCAGAAATTATCAAAAGTGTATTACGTGAATTTGTCAACAGAACGAATACATGCATTGAACGAGAGGGTGGATATATCGAGGCATTAGTGGAATGAGTGAAAATTAAGTTTCTATTTATTTCTAGAATTGATATTACGTTAGTTGCACAACTTATTATTTGTATGTATTTCGTTTTTTGTAAAATAAATGCATATGCATTCAACATGTGTTCAAATTTCAAAATAGTAAGAGAACATCAAGGAATAGAAACAATAGTAAACAAGCACAAAACCTATTTTTTCAAAATAAATGAATGTAATTGCATATTTCAACATAGTTTTTGGTACTGATGAACTTTTTTCAATAACATTTTTCGATATTGTCAAATTTAAAGGTACTTTACTTTTGAGTAAAATTCATATTTTTGACATACCTCGTACACGACTGAAAAAAATTGATATCTGTTGATTGTATTTTAGATTCTAGAACATGCAGAACTTTTTATGAAGAGTACATTTTTTTCCTAAAATTAATAATAAAAAAGTTTCCCATATGGTTCCAACTTACTGAGACATATTGTATATAGGTAAGCAAGCGAAACATATATAAGATTCTCAATGTACTCAAACGCGCACGCGCAGCAATATCGCACAGCCAGATAGATAAATTCAAAAATCATTTGGGATTGTTTGGAAACCCTAGAAGAGTGTGGCAGTCAAAACAGACTGTGCATTAGACTGTTTCAAAAAAGTCATACTTACATTTTTTTCCTTAATTATATCAACGTTCTCCTGCATTTTGTAATTTTGTAGGACACGTTAGAAATAATATTTTGGAATAATCAAAACAGACTCTTGTGGGAAATACAACCACCGTACACTAACTACCGACAAGTAAATTCACTTGCGTCGGAACGTTTGAAAATTTTGGTACATCTTTTCTCTGGCGCAGTACACATCTGTTATGTTATCATAATACAACATTCAATACTCGCTTTAACCTAGCCAGAACTCGCCAGACGATAGGAGGGGTAAGGAAATTTTCGGTAACCCATAAATAGACGAAGTGAATTTACTTGTCGGTAGTTAGTGTACGATGATACAACGCTCTACAAAATCGGTCTTCTGAAGTATCTACATTTTTTTTTTTCGAAAGTTATTCAACGATAAAGTTGGATTGATTTCAAATTTTCACATTTTTCTTATTTACCGACGCAACCATCAACTTTATGAGACAATATTGTGAGACATTTTCTGTGGAAAATTTGATTTCCCTATATTTCAAAACATTTTTGATAATCTTCACAGATCGTGAGTTGTCTCCAAAAATATTTCAAAATAATCTGAGGATAATATGATAGGCTGCAAAATATCTTCCCTTCCTTGTGGCATTACTTATTCTTTTTTCTCTTATTTTTTGGGAATCAAACCACAATAA